>OX457039.1:58571603-58809103 GCA_949752735.1 Lumbricus terrestris
GTTTACCCGATGCATAGAACTGCGAAATAGGCTTAGAAGACGCATCTCTGGAGAATCAGAAATCATCGGCGGAGTCGTTAAGAACGGTGACGCTGAAGGAAATGACATTTATGGCGCTGGACAAAGACGAGAACAGGTGGGAATGATTGCGTGTGTCACGTGATCTCCGTAGCAGACGAGAGTAACAACAGAAATGGACTGTGCGCATTCAATATGCATTAGGCATGGGGGTTTCAGACGTAGAGATGACAAGAAATAAGATGCATGTATTCATGAATAGACAAGTTTGAATTGAATTGCATATAATTATGTATGAACACGTTGGCACGGGTGGTTTGAACCACCTTACACTGAAAGGCATGACACACAATTGTTCAAATCCGTTGAGTTTTCATTCGGATATTGGGAGTGGGTTCGGCAAAGTTAGTTAGGCCTAAATGCCTTTTCTATATTATTTTCTATCTCTCTTCATGTACCCATGTGCGGTGCGTCACTTGGTTTTTACGGTTAATTTAAACGAATATCTAATAAGAATCCTACCATAGCCACCACACATTTTAAGGACCGGCTTTACGCCCCTGTGCCTAAAGACACTTAAAATAGCGCAGTTTAAGTAGGTCACCTTAGTATAGGTACTGCATAAATTACTATCTAAGCGATACAAACAAATATAGGCCTACTTTAAGACGATATGAGGCTGTTTATCGAACAGAGTTAAATGCAACAGCATGTACATGTATGTGCAACAGAACACTATACTCCAAGACGTATGATGCATGGGCTTGAGTTGATGTTCCGAGGCGCATATGACACCTGTCTCTTGCCACAAGAATCAGAATGATGAGATAAGGGCATGGTGAGCCAATTGAGCCATTGTAGCCAATGGAGCAATTCTTGGAGTGTGGCCTACTCAGCAGCTCAGGGTTGTTTTAAAGGAATTTTTAGAACTGCACAACTCCTTCTTTCCTTTGCTAACCTCCATGGTAAATTACGTCCAATCGGAGGACAATGACCTTTTTGCTAGTTTTAACTGTATACCGAAGTGCTTCTACAACTGCACACATCCGTTTAGAACTGCACATTTTGTGTACAACTGCACGTTAAAAAAGCCCTGCAGCAGCTGTTTGAACATCAGGTTCTGTAATCATCAGAAACAATACACGAATTGCTGCTGCATTTCGTCACTTATTTTTCCAACCTTCCCAAGAGACAAGTGGTGCCATCGATCGATCGATTGCTACTTGTCATGAGATTAGGATGATCCATTATACACGGTGTCCAATTGAAGTGAGCCCCTTTTTGTTTTGGCGATATATCTGCTAATTCTAAATGAAACTCTATAACATTTTACAGCGTGAAAGAGGGATAAATTATAAATGTTTCCTGAAAATGTTATCAAATTTTATCAACAGAGTCCGAAGTTATGCACATTCAAATTTGGACAAACAAAATTTGAAGTTGCCAACATGTAAAAGATAGAAAATTAATTTGAGCCAATTGTTGTTTTTCAAAGCTGATGTTAAAAATGTCCGCCATTAGCTCGAATGCATGCTCTAAGGCGCTTTCGCCATTCATTGATTGCATTGTCAACAATCCCTTGATCAACACGATTCCATTCTTCCACAATTCGCTGTTTGAGGTGGTCAACGTCACGTATGCGAGTTTGATAAACGCGTTCTTGAAGGACGCTCCATATCTTGTAGTCCAGTGGATTAAGATCAGGGCTATTGGGGGGGCCAAAGAGTTGGTGAAATGAACTCGGGAGTTTCTCTTGAAAGCAGACCAACAGTTTCTTTGGTTCGATGAGCAGGAGCACTGTCCTGTTGGAATATGAAAAATTCACTGCCCGACAATTCTTTAATAGCAGGCAGCAAGTGCTCACCGAGTAAAACGTCACGGTAGTAAGCACCGTTAATTTTGACCCCTGGATCGATAAAGATAATCTGTGTGCAGCCAAGACTTGATATCCCGACTGAAATCATGACGGATTTCGAGAAATTTGAACGAGTGCGAAGCAATCGATCGGCCGCAACTTGTTTTTTCTCATTGGAACTACAACGTACACCCTATCATTTTGCAGATTTACCGGTGCAGCTACTGTGAACAGCTTTTCATCGGTGAACCACATGAATTGAACCAACGCCTGAGGGTATTTTCGTAGAAGTTGTTTGCTACGTACCAGACGGGCAATCTTATTCGCATCGGTTAGGTCCTGGGCTTGTGTCTTTTTGAAGCATTTCAACTGCAGATCCTTGTGGATAATCCGATGGACTGAACTGCGCGAAATTCCAGTTTCTCTCCATATTGGCCGAATTGTTCTGTGGGTGCCAGGTCGGTCTTCTTGGCTCAATACGAGTGTTTCAACAGAATCAACATTTTCAGGAATACGAGCCGTTTGAGGTCTACCACCACCATGCCGTTTTTCGGCAGATCCAGTAGCGTCAATTCTTGCAATCAGTCGTTTCAACGCTGCGAGAGACCACTTTCTGTTAGGAAATTCCTGTAAAAACCTTTTCGCTCCGTAATGTTTTTCTTGTCTTAAAATTTTTATTAAACTCAAATCATCTTCACTGAAAACCATTTTTATTATTGTCCACTTACACGAAAATGAGGTAAATAGGCTATGACGTCATATTTGTTAATATGTAAATCATTTAGCAGGTTGCGGTTTCACGGATTAATTTTCTATCTTTTACATGTTGGCAACTTCAAATTTTGTTTGTCCAAATTTGAATGTGCATAACTTCGGACTAGGTTGATAGAATTTGATAAAATTTTCAGGAAACATTTATAATTTATCCCTCTTTCACGCTGTAAAATGTTATAGAGTTTCATTTAGAATTAACAGATATATCGCCAAAACAAAAAGGGGCTCACTTCAATTGGGACACCGTGTAGATCTCGGTGTACAATAGGTAGATGCATTGGCGGTCTGCACTGAACGCTGCATAAGGCGTCTCTAACGGCATCGTTGCCGATAGAAGAAGACCCATGGAAAAGTGTGGTCAGCGGTGCTCCTCCACCTCCCCTCCACCACCTTCTTCTCGTCGTCCTCCTCCTCCTCCTCCTCCTCCTCATCATCATCATAGTTGTCGACGTCTTCGCCGTCGGTTCCCGTTGTCGGAATCATCGCCATCATCTACATTATAATCGTCATTTCACTTTCATCATCGTCATCGTCGTCGTCGTCGTCGTCGTCATCATCATCATCATCATCATCAGCATCATCATCATCTTCTTCTTCTTCTTCATCATCGTCATCATCATCACCTCCACCACCACTACCACATACACCACAGCCACCAACACCACTATTGTCATCAGCATCATAATCACCATTAGTGCCATCATCGTCATCACTTTCGTCACTATAGCGTCGGTGATCGAGCGAGATCACGCGTAGCAGAAAAATTACCTTCCTTCATGGTCACATATATCAGATTCTGTCAACGGTTAACTGCAAGTTTCATTAAAAAATCTTCGAGTTTTGAACCGTGGACGCTGTCGTTATAACGATCCACCACCACGCCATGCCAAAGCAGGATTAGGTTTCATGTTTACATGATCGATGGCGTTGTTTTCTGCGCAGAAACAGAAAAATCTTGTTAGGAAAAAGGTCACCGAACAAATCCCTACATGGCTGACGAATGATGATGATGCTGTTCTAAACCTTATCCAACCCGTGTAGCCAATGGTCAATTCATCTTGGCCTTAATTCCGAGCCCTAAGCCTCACGTGTCAAGATCTCTGACTCGACATTACACCGAAAAGTTGATCGAAATTAGGAGTTACGACAGACCCACGAACGTAGAAGATACCATAGGACAAAAAGGCATCGGATTCCTGCAGAACAGACCCTGTAGCATAAAAGATGGAATGAGGAATCTTGCGATATACAACGTGTAGTTTCTTGTGGATATAAATACCTGGTTACGACTTAGAATCGGTCGATGGTTTATGCAGTGAATATGGTCGCGGTAAAAGTAGTCTATTATGTTACAGCAGCGATCGCAATTTTAAATGCTCCGTCGAATTAACGAATCCACTTATTAGATCTATAATACAATCTATGCGCATTGGTTGTATCTTTACCAGTGCACAGTGCACACGGTTGGTCGTCTACTGTCTGCACGTTATTGGTCCGAAAGTGGCTGACGCAGTTGTAGGAATAACACGGAAGACTGTAACTAGGTCGTAAAAGCAGTAAATCACGATCTACAGAATCTGTGAAAGATGGGCTCCAGCAATGGAACTTCCATCCCCTTTGCTCTCGTTAATGGACCCAGTATATTATAGCCTCTCTCAATCACTCAACGCTTCAGTCAGTCGAAGCCCGTACAGTTACACTGCAGCGCTCTGGCTTTGAAAGCGACTTGTCAATAAGCACTGAAGGTCAGTGTAGGTGTAAGCTTACGCTTTCATGGCTTCATTGAATTCTGCAATATCTCAAGTTCGGTTCGGTCTCCGTGTAAATATAGCCTAAGCCTGATTTGCAATTAAGATTATTCGGCAAAAGACGCACATAATAAAATAAATGGTGAATGTGGTAAACCTTAATTATTGACAATGCCAAAAGTAGCCTACGTCAAACAAAGTGTCGAAGATTTTAGTAAATGTCAGTTTACAAAATTTGCCCATAAATTATTAATTATGGACCATTAGGAAACAAATGTTTGCAGACAAAGCAAGAAGGAATAACAGTATTATGTTAATCCACTGTGTTGACATTATCTCTGGCACTGTCAATAAATCTATCTGATTTAACAGACAGACAGATAGACAGACAGACAGACAGACGGACGGACAGACAGACACACAATAGGCAAGCAGAAGAACAGACAGCCAGAATTCTGCACAGTAGACCTAGTTTTTTTACAGAATACAGGTATGGCCTGCGTGGTATCCTATTATGTAAAAAGTGGAATAGAACAATCTAGTAAAGGCATACTATTCAGTATTCACTGTTCAGCTTCGTCAAAAAGACATTGTAAAGTTTAACTTTCGCACATTAACATCAACGATATAGAAATGTGAAGGTTTGAAGAAAAACATCCTTCGGAGATAAATTCAATGACTTATCCTCGAGTGAGTTCTTCTGTGATGAGTCCGTTGTGCTCAAGACTACAGCCACGTTCGACAAGCAGGACACTGTCGATGAAAAAGAGTGATCCAGTTCTTTCATAGCTGAAATAATTGCTACCATGATGATGGTTACAATAATACAAATAATTAAAGCTGACAAGAATAAAAAGATGTTCACGATGAATAATCCTCGCAATGTCTTCAACCAAGCGTCCGTCTCTCCCTGGTCTTCGCTTGATCACGTACATAGCTGTAATCCGTTTCCATTCATCCACTGACTGTATAAGACTACACCTTAAGTGAATTGCTTGTGTAGGCCCTATACGAGGTGTAGGGATGGAAGATAAGGATATTCTGCGTTTGGTGAACGTCGGTTACGGCAAAAAATCGGCGATCGTCTACAATTATTATTCTGAGCTTCGAATAAGACGAATTATGGGATAATTGAAGGAAATGGAAAAGAAACGGCATTAACGGAAACTGAAGACACTGAGCTTATAAAGAAGGACGTAGGCTATACATCGATAAACGAAAGTTGCCAATGGAGAACATGACAAGCAGACCAACAGCAGACGCCAAAGAAGGTAGGCAGACGGACGGACGAACAGGCAACGAACGGACAGCAGAAAGGATTAATGATTCGAAACATATAGGAGTGGACGTAGAGTAGGCCTATCATCTGTTAACGGCATCAATAACACCCGCATGACAATAAGACGTCAACCGACAATGACGCTTTAAAACCAGATACTTTATGTGCATGTAGACCTACAAAGATGTCTTTAGGCAACATGCAAAACTGGATATATTCAATTGTACATATTTATACACATAGTTATATGCCTATATAGAAATATTCGTCTATATTTTGTCGCCTGATAATTATATTCGCGTGGGCCTATCTCCACTTTTGTGAATTCCGAGATAATGGAGGTTAAAGTTGTGGTAAAATTTTACGTGAAAAAATAATTTAGGCCAATAAACATCAGGCACAAACAAATATCACATTAAAATATCAACACCAAGGACAGTCGGGCCAGTGAGCTGTAAACAATTTATTTTAAAATATTAACTTTTAAAATTGTTTTTGAGACATTTGTGAAAATTTTGTTTAAAATGAATTTAAATCAATCGCTGGCCATCCTGACGAGAAAAAATGAAATGATAAAAGAAAGCAATAGGTCTACACAATCATTTGCGAGTTTGTTCGTTTCAATTTTCGCGACTTTATTACCGGTACCCTTTTTTTAAATAAAAGAACGTTTTGTTTTCTGGACATACCACACTATGATAGGGCCTACAACGAAGTGGGCAGTGTATTGATGTCGTATATCCTTGTCGTCCAATCAACGACGAGCTTTCTCTAGACATACGGCAATGCACTTATAAACCGTAAATTAGTGCTGGAGATACGACAAAAAATAAATTGGAGATACGACAAAAAATCTTGAAAAAAGACATACGACAGGTAGTTTTCGTTGAATATCTTTAAAACAGCTTGCTGTATCTCCTAACGATTAAAAGTGATGAAAGATAAACAAATTTTCGCTGCAAACAAAGTCTAAACTCGATTTTGGAAAAAATGGAGATACGCGACTCGGTCATCCCATTCACCCGAATAGGCCTAATCATCCCATCCATGCCTTCAGCCATCCGATCCAACCATCCAATCAATTCCAGATCATCCCAAATGCCTATCCCATGGGTCTTTTGTGGCTGGCAAGTGTGACCATCTTCCAACAAGTGGCAGGTCAAGGTGTCGAAGCTCCTGAGCAAAATTGTGTAGTGATCTGATCCAAATATCGCGATTCGCGAAAAGATCTTGATTCAATGCCCACTTTTCGCTTCGCTTCTTATTAAATTTTGACAACACTTCAAAAATTATAAGTCAAAAATATAAGACTTATATAAGTGTTTCGTAACCTTCATAATATTGTTAAAAGACTACCAACCGGAAACCATAGAATTGGTATAGATACACAGTCTACAGCCTGAACTATTCTATCGTTCCACCCATCCACCCATCCACGGTGATCCACCCATCCACCCACCCATCCTTCCATCCTTTCATCCACCCATCCATCCGCCCATCCACCCATTCATCAGCTATCCACCCATTCACCCATCCACCCATCCATCTACTCACCCATCCACCCATTCACCCATCCACCCATCCATCTACTCACCCATCCACCCATCCACCCATCCATCTACTCACCCACCCATCCACCCATCCACCCATCCACCCATCCACCCATCCACCCATCCACCCATCCACCCATCCATCTACTCACCCATCCACCCATCCACCCATCCACCCATCCACCAATCCACCCATCCATCTACTCACCCATCCACCCATCCACCCATCCATTTACTCACCCATCCACCCATCCACCCATCCACCCATCCATCTACTCACCCATCCACCCATCCACCCATCCACCCATCCATTTACTCACCCATCCACCCATCCACCCATCCATCTACTCACCCATCCACCCATCCATCTACTCACCCATCCACTTATCCACCCATCCATCTACTCACCCATCCACCCATCCACCAATCCACCCATCCATCTACTCACCCATCCACCCATCCACCCATCCATCTACTCACCCATCCACCCATCCACCCATCCACCAATCCACCCATCCATCTACTCACCCATCCACCCATCCACCCATCCATCTACTCACCCATCCACCCATCCACCCATCCATCTTCTCACCCATCCACCCATCCACCCATCCACCCATCCACCAATCCACCAATCCACTCATCCTCATATCCATCTCATCCCATGCAGTCAATTCCCGTTAGTTGATGTCCTCAACTGAATAACAACATACAGCGGCGTAACAGAAACTGAGTTTGTTGCCATGGTAACCGTCTGGCCGGGTTCTTATTTAGCGTCCCCGTGAGTCATTTCTGATCGTTTCCCATGAAAATAAAACGACGTCGATGGCCCACTGAGCGCCCACGGCAGACCGACCGACCGATCGACCGACCAACCGACCCATCAACCGACCGACTGACCATGCGTCTGTTGGCCACAACGTTTGATGCTTTTGCCAGTCCAGATATATAGAGTCTCGGCTGTAAACGACGGTGATAAAACGACTCGATCTATAGACACACAGGGCTTGGCATGTACGTCAGTGGTCGCCCTACAGCCGGCCGATCTGCTGGTTCGGCTGAGCCCATGACTATAAACCCGACTCCATAAAACTGTATATGTAACCAGCTGGAGGCTGATTGGAGAGACGTTTATAGATGACGCGCCCGCTGTTGCTGCGTTTGGTTGAAGGGAACGTTTTTCAGTTATAATAGACTGCTAAACCGGAAGAAGTAGAGGAGCTAGTGATCTTTCAGTCATGGGTCATCTATCTATAGATCTAGCGGACACTGGAAAGTGCCAGCTTTGTCATCTCATTCACTGCTTGTGGCGTGGGATCGGGGCACAAGGTTCATCTATTGCATTTTAATGGAGCATCTCTCTTTAATTTTTTTTATTTGAATCTGTCACAATGCCCTGGTTAGACATATGGAACGCGGATGCTTCAGACGGTTGCGGTGTCAGCTGTTGATGGCCTCAGGTCCAGACTCAAGAATATTGACGATTAGCTGCGTAATGACGCAGTAGCTACTGTTATGCTGTGAAACGACAAGAGCCATGGAAGGAGTTTGGTTTCAGTTCTTGGAACGGCTAAAAATCCAAATCCAAAAGAGCGGCGCCGACAAAATTTATACTTCATATACCATTTTCCCCAAAAGTTGATGACCTTTTTAGTCCTTCAGTTTGAAGCCTCAGAAAATATACCATTTTCCTGGCCGAAACAAGCTGATGACCTTTTTTAGTAACAAAATTTAAAATATAGGCCTACAATTTTCCCAAAAATTTTTTCCCGGGGCCTTCTTGGGGCTTAGCCCCCAACCCTGATAAACTCCGCCCATGATAAGTACAAATGTGCAAATAAAGACTCCTATCTATACTAATCACTTCGTCAGGCAGATTCTGTGTTTATTGAATTAGATCATGCTTACCGATGGGTTATTGAAACTAAAAGAAAACACCAGTTAAAAGATGATTCATCTCTCAAGGGTGTTCCATGACCATCGCTCGCTGCCTCAATGCAGTCCATGAAATAGACCACTATATCCCGGACCTTGCCAGAGTTACCAACCAGTGATTTTGGGAGTCGCAATTATGGATGATTTAAAGTTTTGAAGCCCTATCCATCGAATATCATCTCTGCCCATGGACGGAGACTTGGGCGGATACTTGCGGGGGACGAGCGAGGGACGAACGAGTGACCGAAGGAAGGACGAGAGATTTTGGGCGGACGAATGGCTGAGTCGCCGACGAAATTTTTCAGCTTTTTGCAGGTGACACGAAACGGAGTATCCTCCCTGAAAGCTATCCGGGGGGATGAATTAATCTATCCCTCCGGATGGAATTAACCGGTCTAGACCTATCCGGAGGGATGAACCAGTCTATCCCCTTTTTTGAAAAATGCGTATAATTGAAAATTTTGTGCTCTAATCAAAATTTGAAGTGACTAATTGTTTTAAGTGTCCTAAGCAATGTTCAGAGAAAGGCAACTCGAATTTATTTAGTGACTCTGAGTGTTTCACGTGTTTTAAAAGTTTTAAGTGCTCTAAAACCAAAGCCAAAAAATTATCTAGTAGGAATAAACATAATAAACATATCTGTTAGTGTCATTGCTCAAAACAAAGCAGATGAAAATTAATTTGCAAAAACAAATACACGCGGAAGTGACTTTTTCGACTTTTCTTCATTTGGGGAGGGGATACGATTAATACGGGGGATACTCTATTTCGTGACACCGGCAAAAATTTCTGACGACCTTTTTTGTCATCTGGCCGAAATGTCTATGCCCTAGGGAAACATTATGCGGCTTGCAATCCCTTATGAAAACTGTCATTTATACTCGCTCCGTCCTCGGGTCCATGATGAAATCATTTCTCGGGCAGATCACCTGATGCGTCTATAAATTGTGGGTGATCAATGATCATAACAGGTTTGAATAAGAGAGAATAATTATTCTAATTCTCTTGGTCAGAAAATAATATTGTCTGTGAGATTTTTGTATAACAAAATGTTGTTAGAAATTGGTCAAAGCAGAATAGAAGTCGAACAAGGAAGTAAGCTAGACATAGACATAGACATAGACATAGTTTTATTGATCCCAACAATTGTACATGTATGTTTAACAAAGTATAGATATAATTCACAATAAGAAAATACTCAAAGTGAATAGGTATTATAAGATTGAGGGAGCAAATAGGCACACCAAAAGGGACAAGTCCCGCTAAGCAGGGGCCTAATTAACAAAGTGAAGTGAGAAAGTGAAAGCTGAAGGGAGTATTTTAATGCAGAGATATTACTTAACTAGGGAAAGAAAAAAATTATTATTATAAAAAAACTAATGTAATAAACACTACATGAAAAGTTCAGAGAAGGAACAAAATAAAAGCAAAAGCAATCAAACAAATCAGCATTAGCATGGGTAACCCCTCATGCTATTAACAGAAAACATTACATAATGTATACACACGTAACAAGTGTTTAAAGTGAGTTAAGTTAGTAGCCTTACGAATGTGAATCGGAAGTTTATTCCATATGACAGGGCCTTGGAATTTAATGGAAAATTTCCGAACATTTGTTTTTGCAAAAATAATACTGAAGTCTCTATTACCTCTAGTGAGTCCAGGATGCAATGCAGGAGAGAAGTAGGAAGCAAAGGAAGAAGGGAGGAGGTTATTGATGTATTGATACATAAATTGAGATGTCTGTTCAAATCTAATCTGCTTAATATTTAGGAGTTTATGCTCAGCAAATAGGGGACCAGTATGACAGTTAACAGTGGATTTAGTGATAACTCGTATGGCTTTTTTTTGCAAGGTCATTAAAACATGGAGATGGGTATCATAGGTAGAAGTCCAAATTAAATTAGAGTAACTAAGGTATGGATAGACTAGGGTGAAATATAGATTGATAAGCACATGAGAGGGAAGCAAGTAAGAGACTCTCTTAATAATGCCTATACTTTTGGAAATTTTTTTACTTATTTCATCTATATGGACTTTCCATTGTAGGTGTTGATCAATATGAACGCCAAGGAATTTTGTCGTGTAAACTTGAGGAATAATTTTGTTGTCAATAAGCAGCTCATTATTTGTTATAGGTATTGGTTTTTTATTTGAACGAAATATGATATAATTAGTTTTAGATAGGTTTAATGAAAGTTTATTTGCCTTGAACCAATCACTAGCTGATATTAATTCATTATTGACTAGCTTTAGAAGCTGATCATAGGAAGCATGCGATAAAAATACATTAGAATCATCTGCAAATAGAATATAGTGTAAGATGGATGATGAATTTGGGAGGTCATTGATATAGATTAAAAACAGGAGAGGACCAAGGATAGAGCCTTGAGGTACTCCAAATTCTATAGTTTGAAAGTTAGACAATTTTCCATTACAAAGCACCTGCTGTAGACGATTGCCCAAATAACTACTAAGCCATCGAAGTGCATTATCTCTAATACCATAGTGTTCAAGTTTATACAAAAGTATTTTGTGGTCCACAGTATCAAACGCCTTTGCAAGGTCAAGAAAGATACCAATTGAGTATTCATTATTGTCCATGGCCTTGGTAATTTTGTCCTGTATATCAATCAGTGACATGGAGGTAGAGTGACCCGGCTGAAAGCCATGCTGAAACGGATATAATATATCCTTATGCTTAATGTATGAAAGTAATCTGTCATACATTACTCTTTCAAATAATTTGGAGAAAAAAGGTAGTATAGAAATGGGTCTGTAATTATTAATTTCATTTTTGGCACCTTGTTTGTGAATGGGGAGAACTTTGGCAAGCTTGATTTCTGATGGAACAATACCATTTTTTAGTGAACAGTTAATCACTTCAGCCAGCGGACTGGCAAGAAGTTCCATAACCGGTGATAATATCATAGGATTTAAATCATCAGTGCCAGAACTGTGAGTCGATTTAAGAGAGTTATTAATTGCTAATATTTCCTGGGAGGTAGTTGAAAGTAGGGCAAAGGAATTAGAGGAGGATGGGTGGAGATAGTCTTGAAAGCATTTCTCAGATGGGGGGATTTTGGATGATAAAGATTTCGCTAAGCCTGTAAAATATGAGTTGAATTTTTCAGCCATAACTAAAGGGTCATTCGTTAAATTTCCATCCAGATTAATTTCATTAATAAGTGTGTCCTTCTTAGCTGACTTAATTACTGTTCTAATAACCTGCCAGGTTTTTTTAATGTCCTTACTATGTTTTATGAATTCACTTGAATAGTAAGAACGTTCTATATTTGTACGAATTAATTTATATTTGTTACGGTAGGTAGTAAATTTGTTTTTATTTTCAATGGTAGGTTTTTTTTATATATTTAATGTATAGTGCTTCCTTTTTTTTGGTAGATTTTAATAGGCCTCGTGTCATCCATGGTTGGTGAAAGGTATTGCTTTTTGAGATTTTAATGGGCTTAAGAGGAAAAGCTTCATCATAGCTTATCCTGACCATTTTCAAAAACAGATTATATGCCATGTCCGGTTCATTTTCATTACACAAATGCAAAACTGGATTCCAATCAATGTTAGATAAGTTATTTCTAAAAGTAGCAGAGGTTTCATCAGTGAAATTTCTCTTCATTTCAGTCTTACCTATGTTATGCAATGTGTGAGAAACATTGTTAGTCCAGGTTATTATAGGCAGGTGATCAGATATTTCTGAAGTTATTATAGCAGAGTCAATAACAGAATTAAGAGAGTTAGTGAAAAAGTTGTCTATTAGCGTGGCAGTAGTCGCGGTAATTCTGGTTGGTCGTAGGATCAATGGAAAGAAATGATAGGTAGCCATACAGTCTATAAATTCATTTGTAGCGGAATGATTACCAGAAGCCAACAGATCAATATTAAAATCACCAGCCAAGAAAATTTCTCTGGTCTTATTAGTATTCTTATTAAAAGTGTTTAGAAGTACTTCAAGATCCGTATTAAATTCATTTACATTCAGTCCCGGGGGTCTGTATATAACACCAATTTGCTTATCCATTGATTTGTGTTGAGATATATTGATAAATAGACTTTCAAATGAATCTGGTTCAGTGCTAATTTGTTCAATTTTAGAAAATGTAATATCCTCTCTTACTAAAAATCCAACACCTCCTCCTATCCCCTGTTTTCTGCTCTTGTGTATGAAGTTGTAGCCAGGGATGTGAATTGTGTCAGACATTAATTCAGTTAGCCAGGTTTCAGTAAGTGCAAGGACAGAAACCGGAAGCTGATGTAATAAAATTTGGATTTCGCTAATTTTAGGAGAAATACTACGACAGTTGAGGTGCATCAGAGAGAAAGAGGAGCGGTAATTAGCAAATTTTGATGAGAGCTGAGACGAAGTAAAATAGTCACTTTCTTTAGCAATATTCCAAAAATAATTTCCATCAGGGTCCAAGTCTTTGTTATTAAGTAATGGTCGATGTACATCTTCACATTTAAATAATTCTAATCTAGAACTTTTATAGCAATCAGGGACATCCTTATTAACAGGTATAGGCATAGATTCAGCATCATTGGCAACAGAGAAATTCAAATTACAAGCCCTATTTAAACATTCACTGCAACGCCATTCTAGAGTCAGAGAATAAGTACACAGGCAATTTACATAAAATTCGCACAAGCTCCTTACTTTTTTTAACTTACTTACTTAAGAGCATGTCAGTCGGCAAATGCAAACAGGCCTACGGCAGATTTCTTTAGAAGCTTCACAAGAACGCTTATCCGCTTAATATCCGTCTTCTGAAGACTTCACATCTGTCGCTAAAGCCAATAAAGTGGCTAAGCAGTTGAGTGCATTCAATATTTGTGACGAACATGCCCCGGTAATTAATCGGACCAACTGCGAGTTCATTCGAGTACTTTCGCACTTTATAGTCATCGAACTTTGACGAATTTAGATCTCAACAATTCTAGCAATTGTCCTGAATGATCATATTGAGAACTCTGAGTTTATACATAATTTTAGGTAATGTAATCGTTACCATTATGCACGTGACAGCAATCTACGATCAATTCGGGTAAAATTGTAATAAAAATCTCAAACATACATGCATACATGCATACATGCATACATACAATGTACATACATATATATACATACATAGTACATACATACATACATACATACATACATACATACATACATACATACATACATACATACATACATACATACATACATACATACATACATACATACATACACAGTGGTGTAGTGGGGCGGGAACGCGGGGGAACGCCGATCCCGCACTTTTTTCCAGAGAGGGAACGCGATCCCTCACTATTTGCAGCATTTCTGCTTAAATAAATGAACAAAGAAGACTTCAACAAACAATTCCTATGTATAAATTTACATAATTAAATTTATCAATTTATTTTTATTTTTTTACATTCAACAGTTTCAAAAATAGCAGCGCTCACACTATGCAAAATTCTTGCAAGATTGCACTTTTTGCTAAGGTTGCTACTTCAATTTCCAGGCGTTCCCCACTTCATTTTTTAGGACTACACCACTGTACATACATACATACATACATGCATGCATGCATGCATACATACATACATACATACATACATACATACATACATACATACATACATACATACATGCATGCATGCATGCATACATACATACATACATACATACATACATACATACATACATACATACATACATGCACGCACGCACGCACGCACGCACGCATACATACATACATACATACATACATACATACATACATACATACATACATACATACATACATACATACATACATACATACATGCATGCATGCATGCATGCATGCATACATACATACATACATGCATGCATGCATACATACATACATACATTCGTGGGGCGCGGTGGTGTAGTGGTGGCGTCGTTGCCTTGAAGCCGGAAGGTTCGAGGTTCGAATCCACCTCGCCGCGTAAGGACCTTGGGCAAGTCCTTCACTTACAATTGCTCAGCGCTTCGGCGTGAAACTCCAATGCAGTGTCCGCTCTGCATTCGGGAGCGCCTCTGAGTAGAGAGAGCTTGAAGGGGCGCTATAACAAGTGCACATACATATGCATATACATACATACATACATACATACATACACGCACGCACGCACGCACGCACGCATACATACATACATACATACATACATACATGCATGCATGCATGCATGCATGCATGCATGCATGCATATATATATACATACATACATACATACATACATACATACATACATGCATACATACATACATACATACATACATACATGCATACATACATACATACATACATACATACATACATACATACATACATACATACATACATACATACATACATACATACATACATACATACATACATACATACATACATACATACATACATACATACATACATACATACATACATACATACATACATACATACATACATACATACATACATACATACATACATACATACATACATACATACATACATACATACATACATACATTCATACATACAGCAGAGTTCCCGTAAGCAGTCATGCAGAGTCACTCCACTGACAGCCGCCACCAGCAGCCAAGACCGAAACCATAAATTCAATGTGCAGCCAATGAAGCACGTCACGTGTACATAATCGAGTTTCGAAATGCCACCAATAACCTTAGCAGCTGCACACCGAGGACACTACGTATGAACGATGCATCCCAAGGGGACCTTCATACAGACGACAATGTAGTACGGTATACTGGGTTTAGTCTATTATTGTATTGCCAGCGAAAGCATGACCGACAGCAATTGCAGGCGTTTTGCAGCTTCGGATGAAAGCAAAGGGGGAATTGGCCAGCAATTAGCGTATACGGCGACTGACATAACATGCACGACATGTAGACGTAGGCCTATAAGCTATGCATCAATATTGTTAGAAAGGCGCTTTGGCAGATGCAGGCTATCGTCATTTCTAAGGCTTATCTTTACATGGATTTGCAATCAATGAATCAGAGATGCCTAATTTTGTGTTACTACTTCGAAAACCTAATCGTATAAGCTATGGCAAACGCAGGCCTGCCGCTGCATATGCATTTACATGTTTGGTAATATGACGATTAAGTGACAGCCAAACAGGTCAAGTGTTGGCATTGAGAGCATCATTTCCAGTCTTGCTATTCATCCGTTGTATTACAGGATAACATTTGGTGAACAAATGTAAGCCTCCATTTTGTTGGCACAGCCAATCTTGTTATAGCACAGTAAGAGTAGGCATATGCTTTAAAAACTATTGCGCCTTCTATATAGTCGCAGCTTAGGTTTTAATTCCTGAATAAACTACGGGCGTCCATAATATAACCCGCAACAGCTATATATACTGAGTCTTTGTTCTCTAAGATCAATTGCAGTATATTTATTCCATCCGGTCACAGACATGCTGCTGAATATTCATCATGCTCAATTTGCAGATTAAGTGCCAGTGTTGACATTCAGACCATTATACGTTTCCACTCTTGCTTATTAACAGACGGTTTCGTTATATGCGTAAAGCACTATTCATTCATTCATTCATTCATTCATTCATTCATTCATTCATTCATTCATTCATTCGGACATTTATATAGCGCTCCTTCAAGAAAAAACTACTCAGAGGCGCTCCCTATATGGTCTATCTATCTGAATGTTATTCAGGAACCCCAACTCGGAACATCGTTGACGTGCGGCAGCAGACGAGAGACAATTCGTCGATGAGTTCAACGATGGAACAGAAGCTGATCCGACATCTTCTCTCGCACTACGACACCGACGCCCGAGGAGTCATCAACGTCAACTCAACCATCAGAGTGGAAATCGAACTCCTGCTGCTCAGGATACAAGCACTGGTCTGTTGTATACAGTATACCAATCATTAATCACAATTAACCCTTCTGACTAGACACAGCGCTTGTGAATAAGCTGGTGCTCTGCGCTTGGCTTTCGATCGGCGCTCTAGAAATTTTGATATGACGATTAGGCCTACGACTATATACGAATAATCATTGCTCTGATTATCAAGCAAGAATTTAAATCATCGGCCTATTAGGCCTGTGATAAAGACGTTGCTAGCTAAGTTTAAAACGAATGATTTGAATGGAAGCGTTCTACTGTGAAACTTCGAAAACCCTACATTTAATATTGCAATTGTTGCATCTGAAGTAGAGCTGCATGATGACGATAGTGGGAAGATGGGAAATGGGAAGATGACGACAGAACACCGCTTGTATTCAAACACTTTTCAGTTATCAGCGCTTAGAAAAAACCAGGGAAAAAATTGAGATTATTTGCAAAAATTATCTAATATTACAGATGCATGGGCTTACACACTCTGACGTCGATTTGATATGACAATTTCATTAGCATCATAATAATGGCTCGTTTTTTTCATTGCTCGTTAATAAGCTGTTTCCCTGCGTTTCGCTTATGATTGTGGCAATTTAGAATTTTAGTCTACGATTACGATAGCCTGATTTCTCTTTCCTTCATCATGCCATTTTCACACTTTTAGCACTTTTGCCACTCGCTTGCCATATGTCATTACTGTTATCTTCATTATATGTAATTAATACTATAATTAGGCTATCCATCCTTTTTATTTGTCGCTTTCTCATTTTTGTCCTTTAACCCCATTTATTATTATTTCAATAATAATAATAATAATAATAATAATAATAATAATAATAATAATAATAATAATAATAATAATAATAATAATAATAATAATAATAATAATAGATTATTATATTCCTCCGTCCCTCCCTTCCGTCCCTCACACTCGAAATAATAATAATAATAATAATAATAATAATAATAATAATAATAATAATGATAAAAATAATAATAATAATAATAATAATAATAAATTCATGATTATAATAATTATTATTTTTATTAGTATCATATTTTTTTTATTTCTATAGGGCTTAGCAGTATTATATTTATGAACAGAGAACCACCTATTAAATTTTGGTATAGACTATATAATAATATAAAATAGAATGGCGGTTTTTCCGCTATCTTCTCCTTTCTTGTGTAGTATACTACCTCACAAAACTCCACGAATCCACGGGTATAATGGGCATCAGTCCTGATGACTCAGTGTATACAGTAAAGATTGAATGATGACCTGACTCCAACTTCAAATCATGCCGACGTGGACTGCGTGATTCCTTCTGACACACAAGAGCAAATCAACATCCGAACCACAAAAATCGTTTGTTCCCTATTCGTTAATGACCAATCGATTTTTTGTGGGTGTGGGGGGTGGGGTGAGGGGCTTACCGACGATCCATGCAATACAACATGGATGAGCCGAAACATGGCCACACTGATTGAATTCCTATCGCCTAATTTCTTTGTTGTCTTAACACGCCAAGTCTTCTTGCATCCATGACTTAGGTATATATACATTGTACGCTAATCCTATAAAGCCTGCCTTGCAGCCTACATGTAGAGACATCGTGTTTCTAAGCTTCGACTGGTGAAGAAAACGCCAAGTCGGTAATTATGTTTTATGCGCCCGGAAACCCGAGCATGAGGGTTGATTCCAGGCTGAAGCGCATGGCTAATAGATCTACAAGACGATAAGAGACATTAGCAAACGGAATTGTCTGCAAAATATCACCAATGGAAACCGGAATATGGTCATATTCCGTCTCTAAATATAGGAAAAACCAATTAAGCAAGCTTTGGGAAGAAAGGCAGACGAATAACAACGGTGTATAAAACTATATATATATATATTATATATAAATGTATATATAAATATATTATATATAAATATATATTATATATAAATATATATTATATATAAATATATATTATATATAAATATATACATACGATCAAGTGGCACTGAGACGACTGAGCGAATCTGCAGATGAAACGCAGCATCAGCAGCAATAGAGAATATCTGTCGGAAGCTGTAAACCTTTGAGCAGACGTCTGGACACAACATCCAACCTTCGAGGCAGATCGACCTCGCATGCATGTGAGCTAATGTCTGCAGACCAACGTAAACACCTGGTAAACATCAGGATGCGTTTGATGTGCTGAAGACACGAGCGAATAAGCGACTAATAATGTGCCGCCATATGAATTGTCATGACTCGTCATAAGCTTCATTTATGAGAAGATTTTTCTATTCGCAAAGACACACAGTGCCTGCCTTTCGCACATTACATTCAGCCTCCTTCTTGACACTATCATTTTTTCTCTTTCTACTCCTCATCCATGTTTTTTTACCCTTGCTCTTGTCATGTTTAAATCTACATAATATATACTTCCATCTACATGCTCCACCCACCCTCAATCCGTCTCATAGCTGCAAGAGCCCTCCTCCTCGCCCTCCCAAACCTGCTTCTCTACTACCGTCCTTCATGTCTATCTTGGATCAAGTCAAACTGCTTCAGATGACAGTTTTCAATTGAGAAGAACTCCAGAAGAGCAGAGACTAGCTCTCAAACGATGAACGTATACGATGAACTGCGCTATTCTCCTCCGTCTGATAGCACAGTCGCCATTGGCGGCAGAAAAGACGTCATCCAGTCTACGTATACCCTACTCTTTAGTATACCTAAGTGGAGCAAAACAGAGTCGTAGGTGGACTAGCCCCGGTTGTTATATAGTCGATGGTGTATATAGTCGATGGTGTATATATAGTCGATGGTGTATATAAATAGTCGATGGTGTATATAAATAGTCGACGGTGTATATAGTCGATGGTGCGTATATGGTGGCTATAGGCCTGGCCTACGTACTACGTAGCCTATGCAAAGTAGCCTATGCATGAATCTGTTTGAACAGGGAATATTTGAATAGTCCTAGGTCTGCTTGGCGTGTTTGCATGCCACTTTGCTAGAGGTCGACTTCATATATAGAAACCTTGTGCACTGCCCTCGCGGCCCTATAGACTTTTCCAGATTAGATAGGATTAAATTAATTGGGCTATTTGAAAAACAACTAAGCTTATTCAGGTTAAATTTTCAGCTGTAAACGACAATATCAAGCCTACTGTAATTAAAGCTTCTGATTTTTACCGACTGTAACGATCTGTCGTCGTCCTATCGTATACGCTACTTCAGTGCTTCAATCTCCAATAGGCTAATATATAGGACAATCTGATTTGTAATCTTTCATTCTTTCTCTCTTGTTTTTGCTTCAAAACTCGCAGTATTTTTCATTTTCTCTTTGTCTGCATTCGTCCATGCTCTTTCGGCCGACGTTGCATATTGAGCATTCCATCATCATTTCTCTGAAGTTTAATCAAATCTCTAGAACAAACCAAGTTATTATTTCTTAGGCGAAACGTCTCGTGCGTGCTTATTTACCATCAATCAGGTACACGGTCCCTTTTTCCACGTCATTTCGCGGACTGAGACAGCCGTCCAACGACGTCACATATTTTGCCATTCACCATCAGTCTTGTCTGCATGGTCGACCTCATTTCTATCTATGCTCTTCGTTAAGTATTTATCATCGTATAGTGATGCTAGAGCTTCGTTTCCGTTTTTATTATCAATTCCATCTAAAACACTTCCTGTGTTTCTTAATATCCGATTGTCTTTTCCATTATAATGGATGTCCTGCTGACGTCCTTATGTCAGTGGATTTCGTAGACTATAGGCCTAATTATTGTGTTATGCTCTGACTATCTAGGCACATAGCCATGCAGGAAACTATTTCGTGGCTTTCTTATGGATTTGGTCGCAGAGTAGAATATCAGTTTTTTCTATTCTGAAAATATTTTTTCGGGGGTTTGAACCCGGTAAACCTCCAACGATCGACGTCCACGAGACTCTGCTTTTCCTAAAAGATTTATTAGTAGGCGTATCAGTTTTCCATATAGGCCTCATAATTTTAAGCTTCCAACCAAAGATGATAAAAACTACGGCTTAGGCTATAGAGTTTTAGGCCTATTTAGAAAGTACTCAAACGCACCTTTCATATGAGAAATATCTCATTTTTATGTACTCTGAACCTGGATGCTGTGTGACATCTAGAATTGTCAATTTCAACCCGACACCAGCTTTCTGAGCACAGGTATAGCCTAGACTTAGTCAGAATAGCAATTCAGGCCTATAGGGCCTAGTTTCACACTGACGATAAGTAAATTTTAGTTTTCTTGCTTTAGAATTATAGGAAAACCAGTAAAACCTTAATTGAGATTTTAATAGGCTATGGCTCATGGGTCTATGCGTCGTAGTGATGTATCATGCAGACTCAATTCTGAATCACACCTATAGCCTACCTACTTAATCAGATCCCCATTTAGAACTTTACTTATTAACTTACTCTGTAAATGTTCTTCGAAATTTCATTATTTCCATCGTTCGTCCTTCGTATCGCTATTAAACTGTTTGTCCAACGCAATTTGGATATAATTAATGTCTGATGTGGATAAATTAACCAGCAGGCCATAGTTGACTCTATTCCACGCAATGTTCAAAATTTGAAGTGTTTCCTGTGAATCATGTTAACAGGATGAACGAAGTCAAGTCCTAACGACAACTGGTCACATTATATGCGTGAGTAACTCATCCTCGTTTTAAAATTGACAGACTGAGTCGACCTTTGTGGGGTATAATAGCGGGAAACGATCACGTGTCCATACTGGTCGTCTGCTTTTGATGCAGAGTGTTACCAATATTATTATACACTAAAGCCCATTACTATCGCGACCAATACTTGTATGCTGTGGTGTCGACAAGAGGGTTTCTGGGGTCAAACCCCCATTGGCATAGGAAAAAAGGTTTTTTTAAAGGCTATTTATCCACTCAAATAAAAAAACAAATTGCTTGTAGTAGAAATTGTTTTTCTTACTTTATTCCCTTTGTTGCTTTATTCCCTTTTATTTACTGCAATAGGCCTACTGTTGGGTTGGTGTCAGAAAGGGCATCCGGCCAGATAAAAAAATAACGAACCCCCCATCATAAATTCCTGGCTGCGCCTCTGCTTGTATAGCAGGAGATCGACAACGCATGTGTGTTTAATCTCTGTCTTCTGTAGGCGTCAAGACATGAATTGTTGTTATGAAACTGATGATTCAATTATTCATTACAAAGCCACTTAATATTGAAAGTAGGCCTACTGCGTTAATGTTGCTGCAATTCATTCATTCATTCATTTCAAGAATTTATATAGCGCCTCTTCAAGAAATCCACTCAGAAGCGCTCCCAATCCAACCACGGTGAAACAAAAAAGTTTTAAGGAGCTTGTAGAAGACTGAAGAGTCAACCCTTGGTAGCAGGCGCACCTGCAACGGGAGACTATTCCAGACAGATGGACCTACAACTGAGAAAGCACGACGCTGACAGGTTGAGGTTTCAACACGTGGGACCAAAAGCTTCCCACTAGAGGCAGAGCGAAGGGCTCTGCGAGCCAGGACAACGGATACTGGACAGCAGAGCTCAAAAAGATAAGTCGGAGCACAGCCAAGGAGATAACGCCAAACCAGTGAAGCAATTCTGTACTCGATGCAATGTTCGTGCTTCAGGTGGAAGATCATGGACCTCAATATGAGCTATGGGTTTTAGATCTATATTAAAAGCTACATTACATTGCAGCGCTCTTCTTTATCATGCATCTGCAGCGATCAGACGGGTAACACGTGAGGTTGAAAGGAAGCTTGTGATGCCACTATGAGCCTATCTGGAATAGGGAGAATGGTCAATGTTCATGAGCGAAAATATGGGAGAAATAACTATCATTACTGGAAAATAGCATGACAAAATACCATTTCGCCTTCCCTGCAAATCGAATATTTAACCGTTTGCAGCTGTGTAGGCCAGAGTATAGGCCTAAGCTCATATAAAATTATTGCCCAAACGGCTGGTCATCGTAAAAAAGCAATGGCTGCATCCATATAGTCGCAAAAGGCTGACCCATATGTTCCGATTTAACGATGCACAGTCCAGCAGGAGTTTTGATATATTAGACTGGAAGCTGGACATCAGCAACAAAATCCTTTCATTTAATATTCTGTGGTTACGATTTAGGATTGGCAGGATGACCGGCTTCAATGGAGGAAGGAGGCTTTCGACAACATCGAAGATGTCGTTTTACGGCCAGACAGAATCTGGCTTCCGGAACTGGCGCTGATGAACGGGTCAGACCTTTAGACAATTTCATCCTGATGGCATATAACATGTATACCATCTGAATGGTTGGCTGGTTTTTGTGTGTCTGCGTATGACTGTTCCATATGTATGTGTTTATGTATGACGTGGTAAACAGTTGGTTTAAAAGGTCTCCTTGTATATCATCGGCTTTATCGTCTTATTTAGCGCCTTTAATTCAGTCGACGGTCGTTTCTAGTTAAATTGTAAAAATCAGAATCCATTTGGGGAAGCCATGGTGCGAAACAGCGTAAGATACGATCGCGTACCTCAACGTATCATCGGTGTCCTGCCTCGTCTGACGTTAACCGTGTATAATTATAGGTATATAGTCTATTCAGCAGCAAGTATATATATATGTGTATATATATATACAGGGTGGGCCAGCATAAATGTCCCGACTTTGCACGCGTATAACTTCGCCAATTTTCAACATTTATTTATACTTTATGCATCAAATTAAAGGTATTTCACTCTAGTATTAACTCTAAAAAAAGTCGAACTGATACTAGTCTCGGTTTTAATTATATGCCCGGAACAGCGCTAGCTACCATATTTTGCTGTCGTTTGTGACGCAACCTGGCGCCGTTGACAGACGATGATCGCGTTTCGATCTTAATTTTACGAACTGGTAAGGGATTTAATTCGTTTGAAATGATTAACGAATATTCTAACAGAGGATGGAATAAACAATACCTTGTATTATCTGCTACGGAAAATTAATAAAACAGGACTTTCTACTTGCAAACCATGGGAATCGGAGCGCACGGCGCTCACATCCGCTAACATTGCTCGTGTGTCCGCGTACATTTGCAGTCAAGACAATGACCAGGGCAGGCCCTGCATGCAAATTCAGCGCAAAACAGGCCGTCTTGGAAGCACTGAATAGCGTATTGGAAAAGATTATAGACCTAAAGTTAAAGTAATTTGTCGACGAGAAGTCCCACGAACTCTCCAGCTCTTACGCAAAGAAATGACTGGCAGCGTGCAAGCGTCTGAAGCAGCGCATGGCAGTGCACGGCTGTTGGCAAAATTGAAAGGACGTGGTTTTGCGATTAGAATATACTCATGGTAGGGACCCTACAAACACTCAAAATGATCGTGTCTACGCGCGTTTTAGCAAAAAACGATAGAATTTTCCCGGGAAACGGCGTCATAATGCGTCAGTAATGACAAAAAACGGTAGCTAGCGCTGATCCAAGTATATAATTAAAACCGAGACTAGTATCAGTTCGACTTTTTTAGAGTTAATACTAGAGTGAAATACCTTTAATTTGATGCATCAAGTATAAATAAATGTTAAAAATTGGCGAAGTTATACGCCTGCAAAGTCGGGACATTTATGCTGGCCCACCCTGTATATATATATATATATATATATAATATGGTTAGACCAACCTATGCAACAAATCCCATTTTATGTTTTCATTGAGCTCGTGATTCGGGAATTGTACTTTGTATAATCTGCTTTTACAATCTCCAATCTTCCGCAGCTGCGCAGCACATTCATTCATTTAATCTATGGACTTACAAAGCGCCCCATCGAGAAACGTAATCTACTCATGAGCGCTCCCAGCCAACCGCAGCACAGGAAAAAATACTTGAGAGATTTATTAGACAAAGTTCGATTGGTCAGATGTAGGTTGTAGCCTAATAAACACAGCTTTGAAGGGAGACTAGACTCTCTTCAAAGCTGAAGGGAGTCTATAGTCATAGGCTACATTTCTTACAGTTCAGAAGTAAATGTGCGAAAGCTTTCTCCTCGTCAACGATACGAGTGGAATCCTTTCCACTAGCAGCAGTTCTGATCACCCAATCGTTTGCCTTTAATAAGTCCACGATACCCTTGACCCTGGCGCGGATCCTTCGGGTAAAATACTTGCATCTTTGCCTATAATAATGGTTCAGCATTTATAGTCACACGTTGCCGCTGGACCCACAAGAATTAACCTTCATTATAAGTCGCGACTTTGTGGTAGGGCCTATACGTGATGTTGTGCCTGTTCCATATCTGACTACTCAGAGCTGCTCCAACACAGTGACCCATCGCTGATCTTGACTAATTATCACTGTAGGCTACTCAGTGTCCTCGGTTATAAGTCAGCTAAGAGATGGGTAGACTATGACTGTGTCAACCTGCTCCAACCGGTTGCTGTGTGTGTACCCTGGTGTCACACGCGGTATCGTTTATTGTTATAATCCCGGTTCAGTCGGTCAACGTTCCTTGCTCGGCATACATATGGCTCTTAACCAAGATAATAACGTGAGTGGAAAGGTTTTAGTTCTTTACACAGTCTCATAGTTTATAAGAGAACTCATTTTGGAAGACAAGAAGCACCAAACCCACACAGAACAGACCTAGCTACTTGCGACCTATTCAAATAAAGATTTTCACATTATATGGTGCAATGCAAACACACACGCCCACAAAGGCGTATACCCACGCGCGCGCAGACACACGCACACAAGCGCGCGCGCACACACACACACACGCACACACACGCGCGCACACGCACACACATCTGTGTGTGAAAGAGATAGATAGAGAGTTTATGCAATTGATCGTTCTGGCTTCATTGCATTTTCAGAGTGTACTCACAGTTCATGGAAGCCATTTCCAGGAAATCTGTTGACAAGCGCGCCTATCAGCTGAGCCATGATGAACGAGTGGACCATTTCAAGTGTTGACAATAGCTTATGACCTATGGCATGCATACAAAGCGCACAGTTAATAATATCCTTGCTATGAGCAGTTGACCCAACAAAGCAATCGAAGGCCAGTAAAAGTCTTGCCTTTAAAACAAATGAGGATACGGATTTCAGATAAATGTTACTTCGGTGTTAAAACGGATGTGTTGACAGTGGCTTCGTTAGGCCTAACCAAAGGTCACCAGTAGCAGATGCGGGGTAAGGTTTGAGCTTCCTAAGGTTCGCTTGTCATCTGTGCAATCTGTCCTAAATTCTGGTGCTAGACTTATTGCACGACTTCCTCGATACTCGCACATCTCTACATGACTCATGACCTTCACTGGCTTCCGATCTTTGCCCGAATCAGATACAAGGTCTTACTTCTAGTTACTAAGTCCCCGCAGGGCGTAGCGCCTAAATACCTGTGCGACTTAATGTGTAAGCCTCTTTCTGCAAGATCTTCACGCCCTCTTCGTTCTGCTGACCACTTTGATCTATTTGTACCCAGATCACGAACCTCATTAACCCAACTTCGAGTTTTTGCTACTGTTGGTCCTTTAATTTGGAATCACCTTCCTTCTTAAATTCGTGGCAGGATTCTTGTAGGAAATTCACCTGCATCTTTTCGCTGCTTGAAGACGTTTCTTTTTTCATGGGCCTGTCACGCTGAGAGCGCTTCTGAATATCTCTGCTGTGAGAGGCGCTTTACAAATGCTTTATTAGATTAGATTAGATTAGATTGAGGCGTGCAATGGTTGCAAAATATGAGGAAGGACACACGTCCCTGGAAAGTAGGCGATAAAAATGAGCTTATGACGAGACAATCAACTCTAACGTTAATGTATTCTATTATTCTATTCTAGTCTCAGCCTATTCAAATCTATTGCAATATTATAGAGTACGTCTATAGCACAGATACTATAATGCACAAGCTTCTGCAATCAAATGGTGATCGCTTGAAAATGAGCTGCAGTAACCAGTCGCAGGCTAATTCGTCGTAATAGAAACACAGCAGGTCCTAGGTTAGAGACTCAGAAGACAGGCAGCTCAGTGGATGAACAAGTGCAACTTATAGGCAGATGGCTCGATCCATTACTGAAGTTGTGTGTATGTAATCCACGTATATATCGACACTCAATGTGGCCCCTTTTAGTACCGGCTACCGCATAAAGCTCAGATTTCCATTTAAGAGTAGCATCGGTACATTGGATACCGTCATTTCAAATGCACCTGGAGCCACAACTGTCCCACCCCTCAGCAGTGCAACCTCTGTCAGGAATGCCATGAATGCCGAATGTTACTAGCATTAGCGCTTTCTACGATTTCCGGATGTTTTTCGCATTTTTTCTTTACAGTACAATGTTGGTGTTAACGAGTTTCTTCGATTTCCTGCAACATTCGTATGATATGCACCAAAGAAATTTAATTATGGCAAAAACGGTCATAAATGGCTAGCGACGATCTGTATACTTCCTAACCTTATAGCTGCTATGTTATATCATCAAACCTGGCCTCGCAATACATCATTGTTTTTATTATTTGCTAACTAAAATTCTATAAAAAAATAAATAGTATCAGCTAGTAGGTACTACCATAGTTTGAGTAACCTTAATTGCTACTCTGCCATTAGGGAAAAATAAAGCCCCCATAGGTTTTCAGAGTGCACAGCTTTATCCGTCATTGCTTTGATATATCGAATTTCCACAGTGCTCCATAAAGCTTCGCTGTGGTAGGCCCGCCGTCTTTCTCGAATAGGTTGCCTAGCAACCGTCGTAATGAACTTCTTGGTCTTTCTTTGCCCCTTTCTGCAAGCGTAATATAAACCGATCGTTTCCGTCGTCGTTTGGTGTTTTCAGGTCGGGAGCGCCGCTGATGAATTTCTCTTGAAGTGGCGCTACATAAATTGAAGAGGAAGATGAGAAGGAGGCGGAGAAGAGGATATATATATATATATATATATATATATATATATTGCGCCTTCGTGAAGCTATCGTAAGGCGCTATATAAATGCTATTACACATACATACATACATACATACATACATACATACATACATACATACATACATGCATACATACATACATACACACATACATACGTACATACATACATGCATACATACATACATACATACATACATACACACATACGCGAACGTAGCAAAAGGTTCATTCTAACCACTCCTTGTTGAAGTGCTTGTCGTTAAACTCTTTCAATATTGGGACAGATGTTCAAAACGTGCTTGGCATTAATCGTTCGGTGTTTAATATTATTTTTCACTTAAATCTATGCCATTATGTCTTCTGCAATCGGTGCTTTGTCCGTATCGACATTACTTTTGTGTAACGCCAATTAAAAAATGCAGTATACGTAAAAAAATCAATGGTGTATTTCTGCCTGCCTGCCTATCTATAGATAGTCTACTTGCCTGTGTCTTTGTCTGTATTTGTATCTCCTCGTCTGTCGGTGTCTGTCTGTGTCCGTTTTTGTGTAAGTCTATTTGCTGGTCGATTCCCTTAATTTGACCAGTCAGTGAACCAAAACCCAGATTCTCCCATTCAACAATTCTTCGTCGATCAGCTCATCGATCCATCGACTCCCTCATCAGCGGGTAGCAAGAGAGAGAGAGAGACCAAGTGCAGACCATTAGCAACAGCAGCATCCTCATCATCAGTAGCAGCAGCAGCAGCATCCATTCCTGCCTCAGGCCTTGGGTCAACGAGGGCAAATGAGTTCCCGCAGCTGCTGCATCAGAATCCGAGATTGAATTTATGGCTTCGGTTTGGATTTACGTTGCAACCGCCGCCATCGTCGTCCAATTGGCTTTTCGTCTATGGCGTCTGTATTGGCTGCAGTGAAAGGCAGCAGAGAGGCAGCGTTGAAAGGACCGAGATCGATATGCAGACCGACCGGGTCAATCTGCGAATCGTCTGATAGAGGTTTCAGGTTAGGGAGGAGGAGAAGAGGAAGGAGGAGAGGAGGAGGAGGAGGCAAAAGAAGAGGAGAAGGTTGAGGCGGGAAAGAGGAAGAGGATGATGAGGTGGAGGATAAATAGGAGGACGAGGAGCAAAAGGAGAAGGAGGGAAAATAAGACGAGGAAGAGGAGAATGAGAAGGACGAAGAAGAATAAAAGGAGGATGAGAAGGAGGAAAAAGTAGAAGAGGAAGAGGAAGAGGAGAAAAGAAGATTGGGAAGAGGAGGATTAGGAGGAGGAGGAAGAACAGGAGAAGGAGGAGGCGGGGAGGAGGATAAGGATGTGGTGGATGAAAAGGAAGAGAGGAAGAGAAGGGGATCAGGGGTAGGATGGAGAGGATGGAGAGGATGCCTTTCGGAAGAAGAGTCTGTCGAAGCTTGTTTCTTCGGTAGTGTTATCGACCGTTGTTCTCCAGACGGTTCTAACTTCATTATGGAAGAACGAAAGATGGACTGTAGATATGTGGCGCCCCTGGTCTTCAATCACGCTCCAAGAGGAATCCCGCCGCCACCGTCATCATCACCAGCTGCTGTAACTGCAGCATCGTGTCTGCTCAAAAAAGATTCGATCGACCATCTATACAAACAATGGAAGTTCGTGGACAACGCTAACAACAGCAGCAGCAGCAGCTAATATTCCCAGCGTCCGTCTAAGGCGGAATGATCTTCGTGAGGAGGAGGGGAAGGAGCGGTCACCATGGAAACGGCGCCAACTGGTCTATGCGACGGTCTCTTGGGAGGATGACCTTATGAAATAGAAGTGTAAATAATTTCACAACGGAATTATGTGTATGAATAACCAACAATGGGTGCGACTAAGCCAGACAGACAGAAAGACAGACGCGAACAAAACCAAGAGAGGCTGACTGAGTGACACTGACTCATATGAACGCAGACAATAGCACAACTTATCACGCTGTTATATTAAGCAGAGAAAACGACAGACATGTGACGGATTACATTATGACTTGTGCCTACTTGAGATGTCAAAGTGCGAAATTCTGTAGGCTAGCAAAGACTGTCAGAGACAACAGACGACACATTTGTCATACAGACATGTGATGCGAACAGTGGTGCGAAAACGAGGGTGTCTGTCTCTATGCAAAAGCATAGAGACAGACACACAGACAATGATGAAGGTACACAAACATATACAAACAACACAAACATATACAAACAACACAAACATATACAAACAACACAAACATATACAAACAACACAAACATATACAAACACGTATAATATAATCGGACAGATGCATCGTCACTCACAGGAATTTGAGCGGGAGTGGCAAAACATGAGACCCGCAAAATGTGTCGTTCCTGCAGTCTGTTCTGGGTCAAAATATTATATTGTTAATTTTTAGGAAGGTAAGAATCTCATTGCACTCATGCAATATGTATGTGAGTCCAGGAAAAAGCAGGCAGACACACGCACACATACACACACACGCACACATACACGCACACGTTATATACAAACACACACGCACGACTGTGCCTTTATTTCGACGTTGTGTTGTCCGGTTAGTAACACCGCTTGAGAAATTACCCAAGAGGCGCTACATAAATGTGCAGTTACTATTACCATGGTCGACTAATGTCAGTGATTATAATTACAGATCAGCGCATACAACATTGCATAACTGCTGGTCATCATTTATTCCAGCGCCGAGGTATTGACGCCGGACTTCAGCAAGGTGCGCGTTCTCGTGCGCCATGATGGACGAGTCCACTGGGAGCCGGGGGGTATCTTCACGACGACCTGCGACATCAACATCCGCTACTTCCCGTTCGACGACCAGGCGTGTGCCATCCAGTTCGGCGCCTGGGCGTACTACAGTGCCCGGATGAACATCACGAGTGCCTCTCAGAAGATCCAGACGAACAACTTCCGCTTGAACGGCGAGTGGGACGTGTACCGGACGAAGGCCGAGTGGAAGGAGAACACGTTGCCGTGCTGCAATCTCACCCGCTACCCCTACGTCGAGTTCACCCTGTACCTGAGACGGAGGCAGGCGTTCTACGTGATGAACATCATTCTGCCTTGCACGATGCTCTCCGTTCTCGTCATGGTAACCTTCTGTCTGCCTCCGGATGCAGGGGAGAAGATCTCGCTCGGCATCTCTGTCCTCCTTGCCTTCACCGTCTTCCTTCTCATGGTCGCCGAGAACGTTCCGAGAACTTCTCTCCACATTCCCATCATGGGTAAGTTGCGCAAGTATATATGCGCTATGCATTGTTGGCATAGGAAGCTGAGTAGCAATTGGCTCTGCAGTCGGTTGGAATTCTGCTTTTGTATAGGGGTCTACCACTACGACTGTCTCTTGCAGCGAACCTTCTTCTTGGAGCAATCGTTTTTTAAACGTGTTTACTTTTCTTTGATCCAGCTCAACCATACATGGTCCACTGAATATGATATCTAGACTGTAGAGGCCATCGCTTAGCACAATTGATTTCATCATAATTACTATTACGTGGTTCTGCATTTTGCTTTGCACTCGAAACGCTTCAAAGTCATATTACATCTATACATACTCTCTTCAGCTGATCACAGCTGATCATTGTCAACATTCAGGAACAATGTCTACCTTCCCACCTGCAGATTGAGAATTGGTATGTATGTCTGATTATTTAGATCTCCAGTCGCTGCCCACATCGTTGTCATCACTTGTGCCACTAATTGAAGTGACAAACCTGCTAGAAGGTTTTGGTGACGGAGATAGGCATAGATAATGTCCTATGTAGGTCATTTTATCGTGTGCTCTGAGATTTAAAAAAAAATGCTCTGCATTCTTAAACAGTGTCGCGTGTTTGTTTTGTCGACGCAGTGATTTATCTGACGTGCACGATGGCGCTGGGCACCGTGTCTGTCTGTCTGACCGTCCTCGTCTTGAACCTCCACCACCGTGACCACGAATGTCCGGTCCCTGCCTGGGCGCGGACCCTCATCCTCAACCACCTCTCGCGGCTCCTTCGAGTGGGCGCGCGAAAGCCGCAGACGAAGGCCAACAACGACCTGCTGGAGTCGACTGAACGAACGGATGGTGTCCGTGACCAGCTGCGGAAGGCGGTCGCCGCCGAGGCCGCCCTCATCTCGCCCGTCATCGTCGGGTCGGACGGGAAGACGGCCGAGGCGTTCTGCTACACGGTCGTCGATGATGTGGGCGAGGTGATACATAGCGACCATAAGCAGGACTGGAAGGAACTGGCACACGTGTTAGATCGACTCTACTTCTGGCTGATATTCGTTGCCATGACAGCGTCCGCCATGATCATTCTTCTAGTTCCCTACTACAAACAGGACCTGCACGCGGACCTCATAGAGTAGCCGATCCCCTATCGAAAAGCATTAAGGTCTGTAGCGATGCACTGGCGACATCTAGGTACTAAAATGTTTACGTAGGATCACACACTGTACGATGGATAACCGAATGTTCGTCCACATCATGTATTATGCGGAGTCTAGAGTATGACAAGGAAGCTACCAACACATCATGTTGTTGGTTTCGATTGTTATAGGTCTATGTAGCTGTAATGTGTACATCATATTAAGTCACTCTGTTTCATCAGATGGCGCCGCCATTTTGTCAGCCATAAGTCTTTCTACGAACTCAATATTATTAGGTCCTTGAGCTTTGTTAAGAGACAAGTAATAAATACAATTAGAAATACAATTAAATACAATGCATCTCAGCTTCATTTCTGGGTTCCTAAGATGCATAGGCTACATACAAGTTCTGATCAATGCGCATATACACGCACATTTAAGGCCTCTTTCAGTCGTTTAATTCAGAGCTGCTTAGTACATGCATGGAACATCCAGCCATTACGTCATCAGTCGGTCATCCAGTGAGTCAAAAGACTTATAAAATTAATTAGTGGTTTTTGCAAAAAAGTGTCCCCGTTTTTGTTGGCCAGAAAATGGTCACCCTACCCTATAGCCTACTAAAACCAAAGCCTATTCCCGGAAGGTTAGAAACCGAGTTTAGTGATTTATGCGATTCGTCCTGATCATTGTTAGGCCTACTATAAATATATACATGTAGGCATCCTTCAGTTTTAACGCAGATATTCTTTTCACTCAACTTCTCAGATATCTGCAACTTGACTGTATCTAGAACGAATATCTCAGGGGCGGATACAGAAGTTTGGCCGAAATGTCTTGAAAATGTACCAATTTTGCCTGCCAAAATTACTGATGACCTTTTTTTAGTCCTTTAGTCGAAATATCTCGAAGATACACCATTTTCCAAGCCAATGCTAAAATAGTTGATGATCTGTTTTTTCGTCGTGTGCTATACTTTTCTCTATCACCTTTTCCCGCTGCATTGATTGAGAGCTTCTTGAGGCCTCATGGGTGGGCCACGTTCCGTGCACATTTCTGAATAGGGGGATGGGGGCACGGCCGGATTGCCCCTGGATCCGCCCCGGAATGCCTCGCCTGGCTCTTTCATAATTCACACGTAGGCCTACTTCAATCGCACCTTAATTTAACCTTTCATTGTGATGCTTCACTGATAACTGTGCGGTATTTATCTCCTTATTAACCAATTTAATTGAACCCTATGAAGTTACTACAAGGCTGCTGAGCTTAATATTCATTCAAGAATATAATTATAATAAGATGGTGCCATAACGCAATAGAAGCAAATATCCTCAAATTCTCAACAGCCAATGCAGGCTCTCAAGCTACAAGCACAACTGATAATATAATTAATTGACTCAAGAACGTCAACAAATTCAAAGCTCATTTCAAAACGCACAAACGCGCGCGCACCCACACACGCACACATATGCACGCACGCACCCCCACACGCACGCACACCCCCACACACAAACACAAAATGCAGTGAAAGACAGAGACAGGGCAAATGAGGCGACAGACTAATGGAAATGACCGTTTTTCAACATTAGGTAACGCAGTCTTTCAGTCCTAGTCTTCTCGGTGATAGTAATAATAATCATTATTATTAGGTCTATTATTATTAATATTATTGTTTTCTGCCAGGTCAGCGTGATCCCTTAGATGCTTCAACATTAGGGCCTAACTATAAGTGCAGATTTTGTCTGGAATGCACTCCTATCGATCTATTCGTCAAGGTTACAGTTGGAAAAAGTAAAGGCCGTAAAGGCCACACCGTTGAAGCGCTGATGGATAGGACGTCTCGCGAACGTCCACAGTAGCGGTGCTTCGTCTCAAAACAGAAAGTCAAACCTTTGTTGTTAATAGGGCGTGTACAGGATTTCAAAAGCCAAGGGAACATAAAAGTTGAGTAGCAGACAATTGACCATACTTTGCGTGTTTGAGGGCCGCTGCATGCTCTCTCAAGTCGGAGTTAAAAGAGAACCAAACAGAAACCTAGGAAAAACCCACACAAATTGGAGCTGCTTTATGCAATAATTGGTGCCCACGCTATTCAACCTAAGCCCAATAACCACGTTGGCTTATATGACAAATTGATTTAATGGTTTATTATTCAAGGCTTCCGTCATCAATCGGTCAGAGGTGTTTTGCAGCAGACCTCGGTTGCAAAGAATTCAGTTAGGCCTGTAATTAATCGGAGGTGTTGATTTGATCATTTGATCCGTTGGCATTTAGTTTGAGTTGTAGAGTGAGATTAGAAGATGGCAGACACGATTGTTCTTTATCACTACACAACAAAAGACGGAAGAAATGGCATTCGTGGATCCGGTGTCATTAACGAATCGAGGAAGAAAGCTGGAATCGTTGACGATGCAAGGTACGGAGACGGGGTCTATCTGACATCTCTTCCTCCCACGGATGGAAAGATTCAGCTTGCTCGCAACAACTGGGATGGGAACGATAAGCGTGTGCGAAGGTACATTAACTGGGGTAAGTTGGTTGATGCTTATGACACAAAATGACAAATATTAGAATATATGACTCAAATAATTTAAGAATTCAAGTCTTGGTAAGACCTTCGCAAACATATAGTACAGCGATTAAGATAAGGTGTTCAAGAAGATTGGCCCAATGCACGAGAAGACCTAGGCCATGTCGTGCACCGTCATACTGGAGTGAAGAACCATGCACTAAGGCCCTACGGAACATCACAAGTGCAAACGCAAATATATATTATATTATAATATGTATATAGACTATGCACAGGGTGAGAATTACCGAGGGGTTGGGGGTTTCTTAGAGCCCCATAGTAAAGTCCGTTTTTCATACCCCATTTTGAAGTGCATGGATCTGGCTCCAACCCCCCAGTTATTTTTTCCGCAATTCTTACACTGTAATTATAATAATATATATTCAGAGGCCAAACCATGTATCGAATTCTTCCTATGAGGGTAATTTTGGACTTGATGTTGTCTTAAACTGGAGACCAGTGCAACACCTCCCAAAATTAGCTCGAAAGAATTCGAGTCGTGCATGAATCTCACACCGTTTAGACCCACTAATCTAAAAAAATTAGTTACGCGACTTCGTCAAAAGTCTAGGCTATTGTTCCACCATCTATTACATTGTGCTGTAAGGTAGCCTGCCTATAATCTGTATTTTTCACCCCCAATCAATTCGAATACGGTATAGGCTAACGCTCTAGATCTGCAATCTGATGATTCTGGTCAAATAAACAATGTTAATATAGTCGGCGGCGATTTTAGAATGAACGAAAATTACCTGCTTGTTAATTATGACTTGGCTAGTGTAATTGATGCACGAATAGAAACCAACATTTTCCTAATTTTCAAAAGGCGCCACATAGATAGCGAGATGCATACATGAAGGCATGCATACTGCTTCCACCATTGCTACGTCCATCGTCCATTCAAAGCTTGACTATTGCAATTCCCTGTTCTTAAATCTTGATTCCACACAACTTAAGCGCCTCCAACTCATACAAAATTCTCTTGCTAGAGCCGTCACCAGAACACCCAGACATCATCACATCACCCCCATCCTCAAGTCTCTTCACTGGTTGAAAATCCCAGAGCGAATTCACTACAAAGTTCTCTCCTTAACATACAACTCCTTACAATGCTCCCAGCCCAGATATCTTCGCGAACTGTTCACCATCCAGCCTACCCGGTCTACCCGATCATCCGCCTGCCTTACACTCTCTCGACCGCCGGTCACAAGTCATCTCAAGTTCTCCAACCGAGCCATATCCAACTCAGCACCACGCCTTTGGAATGATCTGCCTGCTGAGTTCCGATCCTTTTCAGTTCCTCCTCCATCATTACTAATCACACACCATCACCTTCCTCAGGCTCCTCTATCCATCACACCTCGGGCCTTTCACTCGAAACTAAAGACACTCCTGTTCAAGAACTCTTATTCTGTTTCATCTGATCCCCCACCCTCCAATTCCCGGCTCAGACGACACCCACCTTAGTAGCTGTTCCACACCTCTGATCATACGGTACCTCGACCCGGACCACCATGGACTACTCTTACGGACAACCCTTTTGACTCAACGCATTTGATCTTGATTCTATGGTAACTCGACCCGGACCACCTCGGACTACTCTCACGGACAACCCTCCTAACTCAACGCAGCGCTCGTGAATAAGCCGGTGCCCCGCGCTTGGCTTTCCAGTGGCGCTTTAGAAATTATGAGATTACGATTACGATTACGATACAGTTATCCACATACATGGAATAGATAAACAATTGTATACGGTACGTACGTATAGGCTATACAAGTATACATAGGCCTACAGCCCTACACACATAAATATTGCATTTAGATGCGAGGCCAGGAAAACCACGAGAACGTATCTCGTTCAATCCCTCCGAATTCAGAAAGGTAGCCTATAGTGCAAGAAATTAAGACAAGGATAAATTGGTACTCCGGATATACCAGGGCATGCTATGTAAAAATGCTGAAAGTAGGCAAGAAAACTCTAGATGACAATCTAGTTGTGGTCACTGTTTGACACGTGGGCAGTCATTGAGGTCGCAGGCTCGCAGCTAGGGTCAGCGTCATTGTGTGCTCATAGCCTACAATTAAAGATTATCCTAAGCGTTCTAGAGAGATAAAAGAAACCCAAAATTATACGAGGAACTTGGGAACAGGCAATTAGCCTACCCCGAGCAAATTTATACCCCTGGACAATTACATTAACCCCGTGCCCGGTCAAAAACAACCCCGGACAATTATTCCGCCACCCCCATATGCTGAAGGAATGACCAAGCAAAAACAACAGCTACCAAGTGTTAGACAGGAAACCTTGTACGATATAGTAACTAATTACATAATTAAATATAGATAGGGCCTAAGTTCTTCAAATATCACCAAATATATATCTAATAATAATAATATTCTCTTTATTAACAATCCGGTTGACATTCCGCAACCGGTTATAATTGTACAATTATTATATGCAGTTTAAACAATTCACAAGAACGGAGATCACATAATACACAAATCTTAACTATACCAACTGAGCAGACCGCCTGCAATAGGCCTATAATTATGGCGCCAATGGCAGCCTACAAAGCAAATCCGCCCAACGGTAGCTAATTCTCAAAAATTAAGCAAAATGGTGGCTGAATCGGGCACAAAATAACCATGCATCATGCGCTGTGGTTATGATTGCTCTTAAAGGCGGATCAATTACACGAAACGACAGTAGGCCTAAGCTAAGAATAAAACCCGGCAGATTTCATTTTCGCAAAACACAGTAACGGGTGACTCATTTCTCAGAAATAAGCATTTGTGAAGACTATAATAATACGCATTGATCGATGCAGCAGGCTCGTAGGCCGATTAGGATAGGCCTAATAGAAATGCTGAAAAACCCATACAGCCCATAGATAGACTGACACGAGTGTGTGCGTATCTGCCACGTAGGCTTATAGCTAGTAGACCTATGCCTACGCCCACTGGTTCTAGACATGTAGCTATACGTAGGCTACACGAATAACCGATGTTACATGAATTGCATAAACTGAAATTAGAACTAGGCTAATACCTTAATAATAATCCACAGTGCGCCGGGTTTTTGTTTCGGTATGCAGGAAAGGTGGACTGCTACGTGAAGGTCAAACTGCTTAAGAAAGAGGCTGAAAAGATTGACGACGAAGACGGCAGAGACATCTACATGTATCCTGGAGACCTCATCCTTGAAGACGCCATTGAGTCTGCGTTCGGAGACGTCGCCAAGAAATAATTCTAGCGACCATGCAGCAGTGTCCGTCTGGATGAAACGGCAACCAGGAATATCCACATTCCACATATTCACGTCTATAGGACAATATTATTAGGCCCACTATGAGTTATAGTAGGCCCGACTAGGCAATTAAACTAATCAAAATTACATTAGGCCTACATAGGTGTAGGTTACCGCTATAATAGCATAGGACGAGCCACGTACAGCGAACTGTGCCTCGTGATGACAAACATTTAAATTGCAAATATCCACATAAAATTATTCACTTTTAAGACAATATATATTATAATTATGAGCTATAATAATTATTAGGCCACAGGATTAGGCATTTCAAATTGCATAAAACGTCGCTGGGTAGTGGTGGTGATGATTATTATGATGATGTTGTTTTCTCTTCACCTAAAGTCATATTAGTTTGTAGCAGCAAACTGCGTTGGAAACGTATTTAAGAAGTGGTTTTTATTAAATTAGTCCTATAAACAGTGTGAATTAATTATTGTTACCTCAACAGTGCGTAGGCCTACCTATTATGAATATCGTAAAATAGTGGGTAGGTAGACTACATCAAAAATTTATGTGCATTCTCGATGTAAGTAGGCTACATGTAAATACTCATATCACGTACAAGAGCAGGCTATATAAATTATCAATATAATTTATTGGGGGCCATCTAAATATTACGTAGCCTACAAGTGTATTATCAACTCCTGCCCCAGTTCGCATCCGTATAATACATTTTGTCGAATCCACCACACATGTAGATCTACGTTACGTCGTATAGGCTACATAAAAATAAGCTTTTCAACCTTCCCTTACAAAGGCTAAGGCTACTTTGCTAAAGTCATTTTATGAAACATGTATTTTACCGTATATATGCCCCTACTACTGTTTATTTAGGCCTTTATATTTCACAGCTAATTTTTAACATAATTATGTTTTACTGTTTCGAATCTGAACAAAATAAAATTATAATGCAATCAAATGCCATCGGACGACTATAGGATAACACAGAGTTATGAATGGTCTATACAAAAAATGTGGACGCCATAATTGAGCGCCTCTGAGTAGTTTCCTTGAAGAGGCGCTATATAAATACTTGAATGAATGAATAATTAGTCATTTAGGCTATTTTGCGTGCGCACATTTTACCGAGACACATGCATCACCCACGTAGGATATACCCGGTATAGTGGTATACGCAAATCGCCTCAATCCCGTGACCACCTCTCTCCGTGCGTATACGTAGGCCCTATCTATATAAATAAAAATGTAAAACGTTATAGTTCGACAAGAAGGATCTGGGAAAATACTTGACCGATTGCTTTCAAAATTTTACCAAAACGTTCCATTCGAACATAAGCGGGTTTGTGTAACGCCTTTTGGGAAAAAGCGCAATCTTTACGACCCAAAAACACAACTTTTAATTCCATGCGATTGACGTCGATGGAGTCCAGCCATTTCGAGTTGGAACCTTCACGCATTCTTCGGGCGCGTTTCAAACGCAAGCATTCTTCAAAACGTGTAGCCGACGGTCTGCTATAGCGCAATTTTATATGTAACTGTCGGTTTTGGCAAAATCGTCCATTTGCGGCCGTTTTCCGCGCGTCTTTCTACAGTGGCTACAGAGGACGGAAGGGGAGGGACGGGAGGGGAGGAGAGGGAGGAATTACGACCCAAAAACAACTTTTATGCGTCTTTCTACAGTGGCTACAGGGGACGGAAGGGGAGGGACGGGAGGGGAGGAGAGGACGGGGAGGAAGGCGAGGAGAGGAAGGGGAGGGGGAAAGAGAGGGGAAGGGGAAGGAGAAAGGGGAGGGGACGTAGGAAGGGAGGGTTGGACAGTCTTTTCAGCCACAGCAACGCGTGGCCGGGTACAGCTAGTATTATATAAATTATAGACAGCGCCTTAGTTTTCCTCTTCACTGTCTGCAGTCACTGCCCACAGTCATCGCTGCCATATCACATGTGGTCAGTAAATTACTGACCACACTGGCAGCACTGACAGTAATTAAACTGCCAAAATGTGTTCGAAGTTGCTTAAATTTGGTGATAGAGATGGATGGATCTGATGTAGGTCATTTTAACAATTGCGAATGCAAAAATACATACAACGTGCAGTAGCGCAGCTAGCTTTTCATGGACCCGTGTAGCCTACAATGTACATAGGTCCCACACGGGCCCCTGTTTGACCATGCACGGCTTATAGCCTTCCATTTCTATGAACAAGATTAAAAGAAAGCAATGACATTTTTATATCAGTCATGCAATACGACTCATTCACAGATCGAATGTAGCCTAATTATATGAATGGCGCACGAATGAGACAGATAAAATGCAATGTCGTGCAATGTAGTGAGGTGATTACTAAATCGAATTTAAAATTTCTATCACGTTGAATATTCACTTAATAATATTTATACTTAGACCTATTTATTTTAAGCCTACTGCAGGCGCTTAAAGCAATGCCATGGCATTCTTTCCAAACATCTTCACCGCGTTGATTGTCCTTGACCGCTCATATTGTAAATAGACAGCCGTGCAAGAAAAGACAGTTTTTCCTATGTTGATGTGCTTCTCAAAATAGCTTTTGATGATTTTCTATTTTGAAAACGAGCATTTCGCGTGATACAACAGTCAAAGGAATTCTCAATGACAAGCCAATGCACGATTTTCGACCATCAAGAGTTCTGCTTAAAATTTAGTTTGGTTACATTAACTGCAAGTGCAAAAACACAAAAACATAGGCATGCAGACACATGCATGCATTCTCTGATACCCTGGTCCACCTTTTTCCATTTTGGCGTCTCTTTTACCTTAAGGGTGATAATTGCAGAAGTTATGGCACGTAGCCTACCAGCTGCAGTACCAGGTCACCATCGTGACCCAAGAATTCTATATTACAGGATAGGTTACTTGGGAACATTTTGTGGTCATGATTTCACTATGAGCAATAGATGGCGCTCCACTTAAAATTCCGTTTCAATCGCTAAGGATGATGTTTTGAATCTCCAAAGGTATTTCTTTATTTTGCAAACATAATTAGTCGTCAATCTGTTTTCATAGATGTAACTAATTGAATGCTTTTATTTTGTAAATAAGATTTGAAATTTTCCGGAACTCCTATTATCGCTCAAAAACGTGTACAAGGCGGCTAAAGAAGAGTGACCAAATTGATCATTGATTAATTATACAGTAGGCTACCGAATGATCAAGCATGTCTGTGTCAAGTAAGATATGAAACTTTTTGCGGTGCACTACTTTTTTATGGCGATACAGATAGCCAGACATACATCATACTCCATACTCTCTTGCCCAACTGATTTGTGTTTCTTGACACATGAAGGCGTCGCAGTTTAGGGCTTCCAAAGTTCTCTCTTCGTCTCTTTTATTTTAATAATAAGCTACGTCGAAAGAAAAAGTGCAAATTCTAAAAGTACTTATCTTCAGATGAGATGTCCGTTCACTTTCGACCTTCTCACGTGACCACCCCAGACACGACTGATCGGCGGCGGGTCACTATAGTATCGCTCCAGCTACTGTCCGTGATCACCAGAGGACACTATATAGTGACCAAAACGGCGGAAGGAGTGGCGGCGAACGTGCAATTCGTATTGTGACTTTGACTTCTCCTTGTTTTGCAATTTGTTTGCGTCACTAACTTCTCTGCTGCTATGACAATGGCTCTGTATACTATTATGACGACATCTTCTTGATCTACAGCACTTTTGATACGTCATTAGCTATGTGTGCCTATGGCATTACGTTGTTAAAATAATGGCAAATAGGCTTAGGCCTACCGTAGCCTATAGATATTATGAGGACCCTTTTTGTTCAACAAACACTATACCCGGTAGCCTATTGTTACGTCATTAGCTTTGTTCATAAGCAATTAAACATGGTGTTGACTTGCTGTAAGGACGATAAATAGCTTTGCTACATGGACTTCTTGTTAATTTTTAGGGCATACACTTATTACATAACATGTTGAACATACATTAGCCCGTCTATGGGCCGGCTGTAGGCCTAATAAATAATGTGTGGTGGACCGGTTGGTTCTCACAAAAGGGCCATAAGAAGGAAATCACAACACCCGGACCCGCACTAACATTGATGCGGCCTTGTTTGTGTGTTCATTTTAGTGATTTTAAAAGGCAATTGGGGCCCCACAGTTTTACTGAACAAGGCCTCCACATGCACTTGGTAATCCGGCCCTGTGTATAGGCCTATACGCGAATGCAATGCTAGCTAGACCTATCAGTTTGAATGTGGGTGTGCTTCCAGAATCCACAGTAGGTTATCTTATTCCCTAAATTATTCTAAGATAGTGAAATGCCTGCGAGGGATAGACATAAGCACTCATTAATATAGGTCATAATAGGCCTATGTAATAGGAAATGCGCATAATCATGCAGAGCATAAGTCTAGGCCTATATGTACCGTATTTTCCGGATAATTCAAGGAATGTCTATAATAATTTATTAATAAAATGTATAAATATTCATTATGGGCCCTATGGACAGTGTTTAATCTAGAAGTCTCTGCCATGGGGAAGTTTCCCCCCAGGAACAATCGCAAGGTGCTGTATAGACCTACATAAAAATCGATGCTTAACCTGCCATTCCCCACATAAAAAGTCAATGCGCAAGAATCCTCCCCCATCCCAGAAAAATTGACAGGTCGTGTGCACATGCACACATGGACGAAAATGATACTGATAGCTAGGTACTATTATCTGGAATTGTAAGAGAAAGACTGAAAAAGGTCATCAATTTTTTCCGTGGCGAAAATGGTATTTTAAAATTTTGACCAAAAGACTAAAAATCATGCAGAGTATTTAAGTCTAGGCCTATGTACCGTCAGAAGAAATGGCCGATAAGGCCCCCAGAAACCTGAATCCCCCCACCTAATCAGGGCACTAGATTGAATACTGGCCTATAGTTAGCTACACTAGTAGGCTAAGCGAGAGCGGCATTCGTCTGTTGGTTGCAACGGACTGTGGTTCAAGCACCGGGCTGGGATTTGACATTCAGAGATTTAGATATCTCGGGCTAGCACGTGTGGGACGCAGCATAGGCGGAGACCTGGGCGGAGACTTGGGGGGGGGGACGGAAAGATTTTTGATGGACGAATGGCTGAGTGTCGCAGAAAAATTTCCATCTTTTGCCGGTGTCACGAAATAGAGTATCCCCCGTATTAATTGTATCCCCCCAAAATTAAAAAAGTCGAAAAAACCGCTTCCGCGTGGAGTTTTTTTGGCTAATTAATTTTCATCTGCTTTGTTTTGAACAATGACACTAACAGGTATGTTTATTCCGACTAGATAATTTGTTTTGCCCTATTTTTAGAGCACTTAAAACATTTAAAACACTTAAGAACACTCAGAGTCACTAAATAAATTTGAGTTGCCTTTATCTGAGCATTGCCTAGGACACTTAAAACAATTAGAGTCACTTTAAATTTTGATTACAGCATAAATATTTTTATTATGCGCATTTTTCAAAAAAGGGGATAGAATGGTTTATCCCCCCGGATAGTATAGACCGGTTAATTCCATCCGGGGGGGGATAGATTAATTCATCCCCCCCGGATAGCTTTCAGGGGGATACTCCGTTTCATGACACCGGCCAAAATTTCTGCGTCCGGTGAAATCTCGGAAAAAAGTCTATTTTCGCCGCCAAAAAGTTGATGACCTTTTTTTAGTCATCAGGCGACGAAATCTCCCAGAATTTTTCTATTTTCGCCGCCAAAAAGTTGATGACCTTTTTTAAGTATTGGCGCTCAACGATGGGGAGGGGACAAATGCATGGGCCGTCCCCCCCAGCACCTCCGTTGGGGGGCCGTCCCCCTGTCCCCCCCTAGGTCTCCGCCCAGACCCGGATTAAGCCTTCGGGGGGCCCGCCGCCATATTCTGAGGGGGGCCCCTAATCGACCCTTACCTTCCGAGACCATACTCCTACAGTCCCGCATGTTTATGCATGCCTATAATTGACTATATAAATCAAACTCAATTACATGTAGCTTATTGAAAAACCTGAATATTTTTGTAAATGACACTTTATAAACGTCAATGCAGTAGGTATTGCTCAGTTTAGCGGCTTAAATCCTATATATGATGCTGACTTTGGTAACACGGAGACCTATAGGGAGAACAGGGCACGGTCCCCAATGTTTGTGGGGACGGAGATGCTTACATCCCCATGCAATATTTCAGAAATATTTTATAGATAGCCAATCATACATTTCTACAATTTTATCCACTGAGCAATTTGGTCATGATGACAGCTTAAAATGCTGCCATCAGAGTTTGCAAATTAAAAAATTCAAACAATTGTAGGGGACATTCATAGAAGTCTTCACTCTTAAACCACGTCAATGGCACTTATATCATGAGTAATTTTTAAGATAATTGCCTAAAAAGTTATGATTAAAGTGTGCAAAAATATTGTAGGCAATTAGGAGGAAACACTCTGAGGTCTTAGTCCATGACCATCAACATTGAAAATCAGCAATCTTATTAAGATTATACGTATACAGCTTAAATTGCCACAAATATATAATTTTATAGTGTGGAACTTAAAAATGTGGACAATGGGGAGGACTTTAATTTTTATCGAAGTCTTAATCATGTCTTCCAGCAAATTTAGTTAAGGTGACAGCCTAAAATGTTGCCATTAAAGTGTAGAAATTAAAAAATTAAACAACAGGAGGAGACGCTTTTCAAGTCTTAAATCACGACTACGAGCCCTGAAATGATGAGAAATGTCTTTAAAATGACAGCCTAAAAATTAATTGCACTGTTGGCTGTTGAAGTGTGGAAATTTAAAACAAATTTTAAAAAAATGGGGAGGTGATGTGCCCTCCCCAAGCCCTCCGTTGCGAGGCGCTTCGCTCCCCGACTATCGTCCTCCGGTTGCTCGCTCACCACCCCTCCCCAAGACAAAGCCAAGTCTCCGCCTACGCGAGCTATAGCATGGTCCACATTATTCTGCAAAATTAATGGCGGAGGCAAACTGGTGAAGAGTGCCATTGAAAGAAACAGTATCTAAATTAGAGACCATAGCAGAAGTATGCGTTGTAACTTAATTGTAACCTTTAGGACACCAGACTCACAAATTTCAGGTTCTTTAGATGTAGGCTAGGTCTGTACCTTCAATGCATGGCGCTTAGGGCCTAACTATGCCATTAAACATACCGACCCATCCCCTTCTTTTGATTCATCTGGAGTTTATGAAAAAATCAGTTTTGGAACAGAGGAACTTACGCTACTGGTTTTCGTCATGGGCGGAGACCTAGGGGGGGGACAGGGGGGACGGTCCCCCTCAATGGAGGCGTTGGGGGGGGACGGCCCATGCATTTGTCCCCCCAATGTTTAAGCGTCAGGGCATGTACACACACACGTCAGTAGAGTTCTAGAGAAGGAAAACTTTAGCATACGAAGTACATATTTCTGATGATTTGAATTCCCGGGCAATCCAGGCTCTAACCAATAGTTATTTAGTCCCACGTTGAATAGTTTGCGAACATTATACTGTGTGGATAGGATACCTCTTTTAGCGTATTACCAGATACTATAAAAGCCTTGCCAATACCCGACGTTACAACTGATATAAAATTTATGGACTCCATCAGGAAAAGAGAAGTTCAAATTACCCGACTTAGGATGGGGCATGTCCTTAATAGCACTTGGCTGAAAGTGTTATGTAAAAGCACAACAGACCTGTTCTAAATACCATTTGCCTGAAACAACTGAGCATAATTATAGTTCTTGCGTGTATAAAGAATGACATATCAATCTTACTACTTGAAACATGTGAATAGAAAAAAGTGGAATGCACTGTTAAAAATATATTGTCTATTCCAGGTAAATATGTTGAAGCTTATAATATCCTTATGACTATAACTAATAGAAAATTTTTATGAGTAGTGTTAATTAAACATAATATCTGAAAATACAATCTGCTAGAACAATGTATCAGCTTAACGTTATTAATGGTCATTGTGGTTAGTTGTAGTTGATAAAGTGAAAAAGTCTTATCATTGTTTTTGATAATGTTCCTGGAAATAGATTAATAACTGGCTTGTTTGCAATGTGAAATGTATGTGAATTATAATTTTAGCTGGTTTGCTTCATTTTAGTATTGAGCAAAAATAAAATTAATGTTTAATAAGATTTATAACTTCCTTGGATTTGTTTCTATCGTGTTTTTTTTTTAGTGTGTGTGGGTGTTTTTTTCTAAATAATTCTGTAATAGATTAAACAGGCATTGAAAATTTTTGTTCTTGCTATTATTGTTCATGGCTCTAAATGATGGGTGAATACTTTGCTTTTTTTAATGCTGAATATCTAATCTGCCATTAATTTCATTAATGGACAATGAATGCTCAAAACTGCTTTTAAGCAAGCGATAAATATTTGACGTTAATTTAACTAAGCAGCCTAGATGTTATATTATGTGGACATCATGAAATTTGCAAATGTATAATAATATTGCCATCAAACTTCGGAAAAAGGAAAAGAAAACAAAGAGAAAAAGGATAAAACTGCTGAACAGTTGAACAAAAGTGAATGGACATACGCTAAAATCTTTAAAGACTTCAGCATCCTTTGTAGCTATAATTTGTCGTTAAACTTCTGATTAATTATAATAAATAACGTCACAATGTCAAATCGGGCTTCTGCTACATTCCCTTCAGGTTTCCTTCAGGCTCGAATCAACGTCATGTTCAGCATTGGGAATAATACGGAAAGTAAATAAGTAAGTAAGTAAGTATTTAGTATATTACTCCGCTTGAAAGCGAACAATGTGACATAGAACATCGTTATCGTACATCGGATTAATAATAGGTAATAAAAACGTGCGATTTAATATCCCAAGTTAAATATAATTTAATTATTAAACTTTTATCATCAAACAAGTTAACTATTATTTTGTTAAGCAGAGAATTCGAATTGGAGATGTCTCTTACACATCTCTTTTAACTTTACTAAACTATTATCGTCAAACAAGATAACTATTTTTTTTAAACAGAGAATTCCAGCTGGAGATGCCTCTTACACACATCTTTTAACTTTACTAAACAATTATCATCAGATAAGTTAACTATTTTTAAAAAAAAGAGAATTCCGATTGAAGATGTCTCTTACACACCTCTCTTAATTTTACTAAGCAATTATCATCAGACAAGTTAACTATTATTATTTTTAAACAGAATTCCATTTGCAGATGTCTATTGCACACCTCTTTTAACTTTACTAAACTATTGTCATCAAACAAGTTAACTATTACTATTTTTTAACAGAGAATTCCAATTAGAGATGTCTCTTACACACCTCTTTTAACTTTACTAAACTATTGTCATCAAACAAGTTCACTATTACTATTTTTAAACAGAGAATTCCAATTTGAGATGTCTCTTACACACCTCTTTTAACTTTACTAATTTATTATCATCATACAAGCTAACTATTTTTTTTTTAACAGAGAATTCGAATTGGAGATGTCTCTTACACACCTCTTTTAACTTTACTAAACAATTATCATCACACAAGTTAACAATTTAAAAAAAGAGAATTCCTATTGCAGATGTCTCTTACGCACCTCTTTTAACTTTACAAAACTATTGTCATCAAACAAGTTAACTAATACTATTTTTAAACAGAGAATTCCAATTGTAAATGTCTCTTACACACCTCTTTTAACTTTTCTTTGTCATCAAACAAGTTAACTATTATTTTTTTTAAACAGAGAATTCCAGTTGGAGAAGTCTCTTACACACCTCTTTTAACTTTACTAAAGAATTATCATCAGACAAGTTAACTATTATGTTTTTAAACAGAGAATTCCAATTGTAGATGTCTCTTACACACCTCTTTTAACTTTACTAAACTATTATCGTCAAACAAGTTAACTATTATTTTATTTAAACAGAGAATTCCAGTTTTCACATGTCTCTTACACAACTCTTTTAACCTACTAAACAATTATCATCAGACAAGTTAACTATTTTTGTTTTAATATGCTACCATTGCAGTGCTGAAAATCGAAATTTTTCGCCTTTGGGGGCATATCTTTCTGCCAAAACCCTCCCCTGTTCGGCGCTTCGTGCCTCGGCGATCGTCATTCGGCCGCTCGTCCGTCCCCCCCAAAGTTCGGACCAGGTCTCCGCCTATGGTTTTCGTATACCATAGGGTTCTTTGGCTATTCCCCTTTTTTGAGCACTGGAAAGTTGAAATATTTTGTTTTTTGGCATCGTTTGCTTTCGTCAATACAATTGCAATATTATGCCAGGGATCTTATACCGGTAGGTCTACTATAAGAGTTATGGGGGCCCGCCACACCGCAGTGCATTGCTCGCTCATAAAAATCAATCGCCGATTGATTCAATCGGCAATTGACATAAATTTACACACTGTCCTTTAAGTGAAGTTGAATAAATGGGGAAATGTACATTAAAAATTCTTGTTGTTCTCGCACGGGGGCCCTCTGACGACGGGGGGCCCGCCGCCATGGCAGACATGGCAAACTGGTTAATCCGGCCCTGTCTCCGCCCGTGGGACGCAGAGGTGCAAGCTCCTGCGGAGCGACCTTGGGCAAGTTGCTTGCCCATCATTGTCTGTGGGGAAGGCAGCGGGAAACCACCTCACTCATCTCATCCCCAGAGGCGTATAAATTAAGCCAATGAACCTGCCTTTGGACAGAGAACCATCGTCGTCGTCGTCGTCGTCGTCGTCATCGTCATCATCATCATCATCATCATCATCATCATCATCATCATCAGATTGAATACTGGACATAGGCCTAGCCTACTTTGGAAATCGGTGGCCTTCTCTGATTAAGTTTATATTTCCTAGAGAATATACACATTCCCTGACAATGTGACAGATACTAGGAATATAATTGGTAATTGTTCTGACCCAACAATCGACTGGACGGCACATTAACAAACGCATTAATTTAGGTAGGCCTAATCACAATCGCTCGGCCTACCTGGCGTTTTAGAAAAGGGATAATAGCAATAGGTAGAATAAGAATTTGTCTAACTTTATCAGCAGTAGGCCTATTGATAATCTCTGCTCTGCGGGTACCAGTATACCCGCTTAATGTGCTACAACGATATTAAAGGTGAATTCAATGAGATTTCACAATGGGAGAATCTAATGATAGCCTTGATAGGCCTATGTAGGCCTAATTATATAGCACCTAAATCCGCAACGGGTTTGTAGCCGTCCTTCACCAGGTGCAATTATTGTACTTGCCTCGCGTAGAAGCCGTACGCTTGCCACATTGCCACCCGTTTGAGAATTGAATGGCTACCTGTAAAGAATGCTGGAGGAGGAGAGGAGACGATTTTCAGTTGCTGACGATGTTGTTTACGCGCTGAATTTAACTATAAGCAGTCGAATCGCTGTTTGAGATAAAAGCCCTAATCCAACGACAGGTAGGATTCAGCTTATCATAAGGATAACGAAAAATTGAACGGTCTTTTACAATCGGGGGAAAAATTATTCTCACACTTTTCGAGTTTTCTGTCCCAGCGTGTTTTCGCCCAAGATCTTATGACTGATTAGATTGAAGATATCGAGAGATTTCAACCTACATGGGTTGGTGGTTGGCAGCGGCGCCCGCAGTCGTAAGTGCGTACCACTTACGCAAGTGCGTACAGCAGCGGCGCCCGCAGACGTACGCACATAGGTAAGTGCGTACAGCGCGAAAAGGTATGTTTTTGGGAAATTCTAGGTTGATGACTAAAAAAAAAAAAAAAAAAGTCATCAGTTTTTTCGGCGGATAGAAAAGGTATCTTTTTGGGAAATTCTAGGTTGATGACTAAAAAAAAGGTCATCAGTTTTTTCGGCGACCTAACGAAAATAAAATTTCTGTGCGTACAAGAAAAAAATCCTGCGGGCGCCGCTGGTGGTTGGAGAGAAGTAGTCTATTCTTTGGTGGTACAGACGAATCCAGTATCAGGGTAAAACATCAATGTAACCGTCGTAGGCCTAGGCCCCTTCAAGATCTCCACTCAAGCGCTCCTGACTACAGCGCGGACACGGCATCATGGTTTCACGTTGAAGCGCACGAGCAATAATTGTGAGTGAAGGACTTGCTCAAGGTCCCTATGCAGCAGCTTGAGGTGAATTTGAATCTGGAACCCTCAGGCTCCAATTAAGGCACCGAACCCACCACTACACCACTGTGCCCTGAACATTTGCTACATCATCACAGTTATTATAGAGCAGATTGAAATATTGCCTTGTTCTTGTCTTCATGGGAATTTGTCGTCTGTCTGTCTGTGTGTCTGGTTGTGTTTGGACAATGTTATTTTGACCTGTGTTCAAGCTGCCCATCTTTTGCTAGCTCTCAAATGACTAGAGTTGCCAGATACATGGACAGCCTAAGGAGGACATAGAAAATGTGAAAGGACAACCTTAAGAGAATGCATTGAATGTTTTACTTTGGACTCATGCATGAGTCAGAGCCTCAGAGGTCTCCTAAGTAAGCAAGAAATGAAGTCACACTGGAAAAGCTGTGTGAAACAAAGTGAGCACTTTGACCACAAAATCTTACAGATACACTGTAACATTACTCAGATCATGGAACAGAGACAGCTGGAAGAAATGACTTTGCAATAAACAATATATGAGTTCAAAAGTAAATGAGACTATTTGCATGGTACGTCCCAAGGGCAACGTGGGGACACAGTGCACCTGCAAAATCATTTAAAATAGACATGATATCAGAGCCAATAGCCAAATACAACAGGTATACAGAAAAAGGAAAGGACATTAGGACATTTTTCATGGTTTTTAGCTTTGTCTCTCAGGCAGAGAACATTAAGCCAACAGGAATAATCCCTCCTTTTGCTAGACATCTGGCAACCCTACCCCATAATAAAGTTACTCACAATTGTTAGATTGTGTCTCAATCTTATTGTGATTTCATTCGCTTGTGTGGACTTGCTTTTAGTGACAGAGCCTCTTCAACCCACCCACGCATGTCTATCACATTCAGCTGATATACATTTGTGGTATTCAGATGTGCATTGCTTGCTTACTTGACTGATCTTTCAGAGATTGGAGTTTGACACTTCGTCTTTGTTGCTGCATCAGTTGATGCATTGTGCGCAGGCCTGCCAAGAGGAGGTGGGCAGAGGGATAAATGCTCAGGGGCCTGGCAAATTTTAAGGTTGTACCAGCTGGGAAGTTGTGCAGTATATAATTTATGCCTGAAGTTGTTATATACTGTTTTTAAAATTAGCAACTGCACAAAATCATAGACCTTTGTTTGCATAAATATAATCATACTTGTTTAAAAGGTTTTCTTTTTTTAGTTTTTGTATAGTTTTATTAGTTTTTATATTTTTATATAACATCTATGAATATGATATTGCACAGTAATACAAATTGTACATTCACTTTTACTATTTCACTCTGTTTTTTATGTAAAATTCTCTCAATTAGTCTAAAGATAGTTTAGGTGCTCATGATTGCTGTACTCAGAGGCTAGGAATTTCTGTAACTGGCCCTGCTGTGCTTAAGTATTGATAGTGTACACGGGAAATCTAAGCTGAGCATTTTCCCTTATATACATTTTATTCTATAGATCAAAGCAGAAATCACCTTGATAAAGATGTGCCCATTCACAGAGTACAGCACAGATTGGCCATTTTTCTAGGCTAATTTTCTTTGATGAATAACGGCACAATAATTTATATATGGTATAATTTATATATGGTAATGCATGACTGTAGCCTATGAAGGATTGAAGACCTGTTCATGCTTGGATTGGTTCAGGTATATTTTACATCGGGTGGAATGTGTCAGCTGTTGGAGTCATCTGAAATCCATGCTTTTGGCCAGGTTTTCGGCCATGCTGATTATGCAGTCTACAACAGACGAGTTTAAACTTCAGGTTCTTCACACTCATAAAGTTCTGCATTATGTCCCTCAAACTACTTAGTATTTCTACACCGCTTTGTAATGCTATCTGATGCATTTGGGAGTCACAAATCAAGTAGATCTCTTACCACATCAAAGGTGCATTATAAAAAGGTTTCACATTATACAACTAAATTATGCTTGGGTTCCATGACATTCCCAAGATATCATGGCTATTCAAGTTTAATTAAGCATTATGTAAGTAGTCCATATATCTACACAGACTAATTAAATGGGGCATTTTAGATGTGTGTATGCAGCACAATTATCATGTTCATGCATGTTGGTAAGGTTAGTGTAAAGGTGTAAATGAGAAGTGTATGGGTTTGTGGTTTAGTGGTGAATGGTAATTAGTGCATTAGGCTTAGGACAGTCTGGTACAAAGGGTGAAAAGAGAGTCAGCTGAATTCAAGGCTGTAGTTAACAACGGCAGATTGCAGTTGTCCCTCCCACTCAATGACATTCTTTAGCCTAGAATGCCAAACTGAACTGAACAAACAGATGGGCAAACAAGAGTTCCATAGATTTGCAGTGAGAAAATCACGCCTGCCGGTTTTGTATAATCTTTCTCTGTGAGAGAATAGTAGAAGGACTGTTTAAGAGCCACTGGGGTCAAATGTTAAAAGTGAATTTGGGGGAATTCAATGGACAACTGGGTGAAGATGAGACTAATGGAAGTCACTGTACATTTTAAGCGAACCTTGTTTTCTGCTGAATGAATTATTGTGTGGATATAGGTTTTGTATACGCTGGTAGACACCCATAATAATTTGTACAAGAGAGGCAAAAAGTATAAGCGGAACGTACGGTCCCAGCCTGATATCCATGTCTCTAAATATGATGTGAGTTCCATGGTTGAGCAAGCGCCCCACTTGCACTAGCTACGCCTATGGGTGCCTGTCGTATGTACAGATCTAACGTGCAAGTCTTGTGATGCACATGCGATTTGCTCCTTTCTGAAGGAGTCAGATGGGAAGGAAAATCTGGGTTTGAATGCTTCAGTGTATCAGAACTGGCAATATGCAGACATCTCTGTGCTTGTACAATGTACATGCTTGGATTTGTAGCTTTTTATTTGGATCGATTCAATGTTTGTGTTCCTTTAAACATTTTAATAAAAAAAATTGTAGATTATTCTTCCTAGCAGGAGTGTAGTTATCAATTCTTTCCTGTTCAGTGACTGAAAATGCACAGTAGATGACTGTTGGATGTTTGACTGTGCTCCATGGCTTCCTAGCAGTTGCATCAACGTTCATCTGGCCATGCAGGGAGTAATACATTTCATGGGATGCATATGCTTATTATTTCTCAGGCTCCTAAGGATTGTGTAGTATGAGCAGAGCATTCTTTGGTCAGTTTCTTACTATAGCTGCCATCTGCCATCTGTGTCTAATGGCCATGTGTTACCTGGTTGCTGCCCTTCTCACCTTGGCTGTTGTATCATTTGCCAGGTAATTTGAGAGTGGGCCAGCCACACCACTGCGATGGAAGCCCAGCCGTCGTTGGTAGGGGTATTTGTGTTTAGAAAATTCACTGCTGTGCCACGGTAGTAGGGACGGAGTTTGACCGTTTCATTTGCATGCGTCTAGCGTGGCAAATGCAGACATGGTGGATGCAGTCTGGAAATTGATTTAATAATTCTCATTAATTATGCAAGAATGTTGCTTTAATGCAGACGCTGGTTTCAGGCTTGCTGCTGTACTGCGCTGCTTTGCGAACAAAAGGCTGTTTGTCCGTTGGCTGGATTTCGGGATAAGCCTGATGTAAAATCTGCCAAGTTTCTCTAGGGTGATTGGAACATAGTTTCTGTCATCAGGTCTTCAGAAATGACTTCAGGTACATGTGATCATCAGTCAAACATTTTCTTTTGCATCTGCCCTGTTTGTTTTAGTCAAAGTTACTTCTTTTATCTGGTGAATCTCTAATTTAGGTCTTTTGAGGTGATCTAAGCTTAAAATGTGTTGCAAGATAATGTGTGTTATTTTAAAACATTTGACTTTTGATTAGCTGTATTGATAATGCATGTTTATTATGCTTATGTCTGTGCACCAAAATGCGGATAGCAATAATATTGGTCAATCAAGGAATATTTTTATCTTATAAGAGGGTAATTATATGAAGGTGTTTCCTTTTGAGTGAATTTCATATGCACAGCGTTAGTTTTTATAAACAGGTATTAGGAATTATGATACTATACAGATATGTTTGTTATTCTCTTTTTTACGCATTGATATTTGCTTCTTTTATTTCATTGTGAGTTTTGTTTTGTTGTTTCACTGCTTCAGCTTCTCTGACTCTTTTGTTATGCTGCATTGTCTTGTACCCCTTGCCATTGTCTTTTCGTGTATCCATTGTTCATGGAGACAGACGTTGGATGACTGTCCACTGGTTTTGCTGATCAATGTGTTACTCATGTTGTTCAAGTGCTTTCATGTATTTACAGATGTAGATTGGATGTGACAAATCTGCCATTTGGGACCAGATTATTATGAGACCAGGGTGAATTAATTGTGTATGGAAAATTAGGGCAATATTCATATGCCCTGTGGGGGAAGGTGGGGGGGGAAAGAATTACTTTCTGTAACAAAGCAGGCTTGAACTATGTCTGGTCTGGAATGTTAGTTTTGGTCTGCTTAGCCAGAGCACACTGACCAATTAGCTGCTTTCAGGTAAGCAGAAGATCAAGGAAGATAAGGAACATGCACAGTTTGCACACACCTGAATTCATTGCTGTTAATGCCACTGCAGGAAAGATACAGTGAACTATGACCGACTTTATTAAGCCCTTTATTAATTTGCTTCAGTCAAAATGGATTCTTTTATTTATAGTAACTGCATTGTAAATATGCATACATATAAATTTATATGGCGTCTCACGCGGGCACGCTAATCATATTCGTTCTTTAATTCTAACGGACAATTAGGCAAAGTATAGGATGACATGATATAGAAGCAGCAGATGATAAAAAGTTTAGTTGACCAGTGTATAATTTTATCTGTTTGGTGGCTTGCAAGGCATCCATAAGCCTTGATGTTCATTTTACAGTTGCCTCTTCGGAGTGGAAAGCTGAGTTAGCCATATATGCAATTATCAGGTATTGAACCCATGTCCTTCTGATCTTTGTGCCATCATGCTAACCATTCAACCATCGCCCCACTCCAATGATATGATACTATCAGGAACATAGATCCCATATTCAGTTTCACAGATCAATTTGAAACATGACCTCATTGCAAAAGAATGCCATTGTTATGAGACGATTCTTATTGTGGCTAACAGTGCCAGCATTCTAAGGTGGTTCTAGTGTAGGCAAAATTTGCCGTTCATGTGTTTTCGAATTTTCCCTGCTTTTGGCAGCGTGTCATTGGTCTGTGACAATGGTCTGAGAAAAAGCTGGTTGGTGTGACTTAAGCAATCTGTCTAGAAGGAGTTTTGGTTAGAAAGGATGATGGAAGGAAAATCCGCCATCTGCCTTCATCCGGCTCAGCCTCCGATGTGGTGCAAACAGGAACTTCTGCGGTGCATGGCTAACTTCCAAGCGCAAATGTTTACAAAGGCTCCCAGAAGGATCGGTAAAATTCCATTGTCACTGCGAAAACTTCTGCTTTGGAATTCGGGTTTCTCTGCAGCTGCAAACTCGTGTCTGGCTTTTGTTCATTTCACTGCATGGATTGTGAGTTTACGGCTTGTTGCTGTTGGAGCCTAATTGTTTTTGATCCTTGGTTTTTGTTTCAGTTTGGTTGGTGTAAGTTTCAGATCGAATAGGTTCAGCATTCTGGAGTCTTTGATTGAATTGATTGGGCACAAGTTGTCTTAATGATTGAACTCATGCTCTTCATTGAATTTAGATCATTGTTACCTCTGACAATTAGTGCAACATATATTTTAACTTGCCATCTGATTTGTCTTTGGGTAATTGCATTTTTCATTCATGAATACTTGATTTTTAATTGGTGGGCTTTAGTCTATCTAAGCTAATACAAGTGGAATGGTTCTTTCAATGCACAGTGTCATGTAAATGCATACAGGCAATCAACTATGTAAACACCAACACCTAATAAAAGCATATACTGGTACACACATACACACGCACATACACACGCACGCGCACACACTCATGTGACACATGGTCTAGATGTTCTTGTCTCCAAATGGTTGCGTGGACCTGATTGTGTAAGGCTACTGATATATGGTGACAAACAGGCCATGATATTATGATGCTCTTTAAGTTTACTCCCATGCATAGTTTAAGTTTAAGTTTTCTCCCATGCATAGCTTACTGTGATAATGTATAAATATACACAAATTTCGTGTCCAACTATATACATATATCTACAAATATATGAATATATATAATTATATATATAATTATATATAGATTAATAACAGTGCACTATAATGCATAGCATTCAGTTTTGTCTGTTTTTATGCATGGCTCTCTGAATTGCACTGGAGCTGTTGTTTAGTTGATGCATGGAGTACTATGTGAATACTGTTTGCTTGGTGGTAGACCTATAGGTGTACTTTTTGGGTTCATGCAGGCGCTAGAATACCCTGCTGCGTACCTTAAACCCAGGCAGCAATAACAAGCCAATGTAATCATTATTCTGAACGGGTGCCATCTTTTGAAAATTGATGCTGGTTTGCTCAGAGCTACCTGAAGAATAGCAAACATGCTGCACTGTTTACCAGAAGCTTGGCTAAAGTGACAGACTGATGATCATAATTATGGATGTTATCGTTTCTTTGACATGGACATAGTCATATCCTGATTGATTTTAGGCCTGCATCTATCTAATAGGCCCCCCAGAAATTTGCGCCAGAAAAAGTGAAAATTTGCGGAAAATTTGCGCCAGAAAAAGTGAAAAATTGCGCCAAGAAATTGCAAAAAACGCGCACCAAAAAACAACAAATTTTCGCATATTAATAACTAGTTTTCTGCTTCTCCTCAACCACCCCCGATGGAACTGCAGTCTGCGATCGTTTCCTGTGTTTAGCTGTCTCAAGGTGGCTGATAACCGACGATTTTCTTGTGTGATCAATTACCAGATTGCACATACTGCAGAACAGCAGACCTCCATCTTCATGAGTAACGTTTATAAATTCTTTCGCTCGATCACGAGCAGAAACACTGGAGCTATGCGACGGGTCACGCACGTGGTTTCGTGGCTCCTTTGTGAACGCATTGTCTAACGTATTTTGTCGCATCGCGGTTCTAGAAGAATTTACCGTTTGAGTACGCGCAATATTTACAGAATTATCTTCTTTAACTACAGATTCCTCGATAGTCTCGATAACTTCGATGCTATCGTCCCACTCCGTGGTCGCCATTTTTTCAGTTGTTGTCTAACGCAACGTAGACTAATGCTGTCGTTGCGATGTTGAATTTGCCGCGCATCACAATGACGATTTAGCCATTGAAAGCCCAAAATTTGCGCGCAAATCGCGGACATTGTTAAAATTTGCGCGAAAATCGCGGACATTGTTAAAATTTGCGCACTTGCGGGTTTATAAAAAAATTGCGCGAAAGTTGCGCGGCGCAAGATCGCAAATTTCTGGGGACCCTAATCTAAGCATGGTCAACACTGGCATCAGGTTAGTGTACAGTGAAAATGGCAAATGGTTACGGGCTCCTTCATTTAATGCTGAATGGCTTGATTTGTCCAGTAGGTATGTGGGCATCTGTGCTTGTAAAAAAAAGAAGAGATGAGGTTCCAGATTATAGACAATGAATTATGGATGTTGACTGTATCTCTAGTTTCATGCTGTGAGTTCCTGTAAGCTCTGCAGTGTTTGTCTTAACTTGAACAATATCTCATGAATGCTTTGTCATTCCTCAGGATTTATTTTGCTAACTGTTATTTCTGCCTGCATGTGAGTAAGATGTTCATATATATTGGAATATACATTTTTAAAGAAACCTTTTTACTCAGCTGAAATTTCTCATCAGAGCAAGAAATTGTAAATTTAATTGGCCTTGAGATTTTTTCATCTTATAATATTACTGGTATGACCTCTCATTCTCCATGTTCCTGTGGTTAATTGTACATGACCAACAAGCATACCAAAGCATTGTCCACGGAAATTAGTATTGTGTATATGAAACATCAGCTGTAAATGTATATGGTTGATCCTATTCAACCCTTGACTAGATGAGCTACATTTCTCCTATTGAGTCGTGTGATGCACTTAACAGTCAGCTGATAAAAGTTAGCTTATCAGCCATGATGATTATGACTGCAGAAGGAATACCGGTATATGGTCATACTAATAACATTGTTCTTTTAAGCTCACTTTTAAAAATCAGCTTATTTACTTTCTTTATCTAGGGATAAAGTTCAAGAGGCAATCTAGACTGTGTATGTTAGATGCACATGTCACACAAAATTGTGATAGCATCGTACTTTAGTTTTTAAATTTTTTGGGAATGTAGGCACATGTATGAGTCAACGACTGTGGCTTTGAAATTGATGGGCAAACCACAATATAAATAGTGAACTATATTATAGTGTCAACAAACTCAACATATAATATGTGATGGTCCCTAGTTGTCAAAAAAACTATTAAAGTTGTGAAATTTGACAGATTACAAAAGTACATCAATGCTGGTCAAAAATCTATTCTTGTTAACTTGTTTGCACACAAAGCATTTGACAAATCATAAAATATTTGATCTCCTAGCCCCTAATCAGGGGCGGATCCAGGGGGGGGCCAATCCGGCCATGGCCCCCCCCATTTCAAAAATTTTTTTTTTTGACCAGCCATTTTGCTCGGAAAGTAGACGTGGCCCCCCCAAAAGTAGTTCCATGGGACTTTGGCCCCCCCTTCGAAAATTTCTGTATCCGCCCTTGCCCCTAATTATAATATCTTTTCGGTTACTCAGCATTAGAAGAAGACATGGATGCTGAATCATGACTAAGATACTGGTCTAGGGGTTAGCTTGCTAATGTCAACCAAGATAATAGAGCTCTTTAGGTGTTTGATGCACCTGTTGACCACAATTAATTGGTCTATAAAATGAATACTGCACTGAAAGTACAAAAACTACTAATTTCACACTTTTGCTTGAGGGGGTGGGAACAAAGAACAATGGCTTCATGTTCTTAAAGCAATAGTAGTTGATTTATGATTTATATTGCACCATAGCACAGCCGAGGCCAAATAAAATGGTGCTTACGCTAAGACTAAGCACAATGAAGTCGCTAACACCCTTGATTGCTCTCAGGCATTTGTCATGAGGGACTGATTTTTTGAAATGTTAAATTGTGTTTAAAGTTAGAGTCATTTATTGTCATTGACATGATCATCATTTGTCTAAATTGTTATATGTTTGGTGGCATGACACTGCAAAATGATTTACAGTGGTTTCGGGAATTTTGTGTTCTATTATATCTTATGGAGATGTACAGATAAACAATAATCATGTGATCGAGAAATAAATGTCAGAGTTAAATGGAAATTTAAACTCACTTGCCAAGTGTTAAATTGCCTCTTCATTTCCTGTGCACATTTCTTGTCATTTTAAGACATGCCTGTTTAACTCTTTTAAACAGCCAAGCTTACTTTCTGTGCCGTAAAAGCCCAGAAGCATGCATGCATGCATGCAGAGCTATCATTTGTACCGCTCTGTTGGGAAAAGTTTTGTGAACTTGTGTGTAGTTGTGTGGGATCTCTTTGACCGATAAATGTTTTGACATCCAGAAGTCGTTTGCCGTTATTTATTCATTTGCATCTCAGATGTCTGTCCTTCTTATTTCAACACTTTGATCTGAATTTATTTATTTATTTCAACATTTGAACTAGACTGCTCAAGCCTTGTTTCAATATTTAGACAACGATGAATTGTATTTGTTTCAATCTCTGAGCTCAGTTTGGATTACCTTAGCTCTATCTGGACTTAGGAAATTTATTTCGGTATTGAACTAAGGTTTTCCATTTATTTTATCTTCTTTCAACATTTTAACCTATATGGTCATATTTTGCTTCCATGTTGGCTTAGTATTTAGTTTTTCTTTGTATTTTTTTATCCGATATGATGGATGATATAATACTGTGCACTGCTTGATTAAATTATTCTTTTTTAAAATTTTTGGCTGTCTGCTCTATAATTCGAGTTTTACATGATAATTTTAGTTTCTCGAAGTACATCAATGCCAATGGATTCCGCCTTCAAAATAGTTCCTCGTGGCTGTACCTGCTTCCTTACATTCCGAATTGAGGTATCTATGTACAATTTCACATCATTTCTATGTTGCTCAGTTTGTGTTCACTGTCAGTGAATCTATTCAGATGAGAATCTGCTGGTTTGAACGGCTGGTGTCAGTGGCGGCTCCAGGATTTCAATTTTGAGAGGGTTGAATCTTCGTGGAGGAAATTTTCCATTTTTTTCCAGCAAAATTTCTGACGACCTTTTTTAGTAATTCGGTCGAAATCTCATGCATATGTTTAAGTTTTTAGGGGGGCTAATCATGGAAATATTTCTTTTTACATGTAATGGCCTTTTTTAGGGGGTTTAGCCCCCCTTGGCGCCGCTACTGGCTGGTATGCCAATTAAATTGTTTGAATGGGTGGCATACTATGATTTATTTCCATGCAACGTATTTGGCACAATTCCTGAAAGACAATAGTTATCCTCATTGGAGTTGGCATCCACTTGCCATAGATATTAATGCAAAGTGTTTTTACTGAAGATGCTAATTGGGCTAATTGTACATTTCATTAGCATTGAGCTGCATAATGTATTACAAGCAGCAACTAAAGACCCTTGGCCTTGAATCAGCTTGATGAGGAATCTATTCAGGCTCTGCTTGCATTCAATTTATGCCTTCAGTGAATTATTTACTTCATGTTTATTATTAATTTAAGGTCCTAGGTAATTGTTTTCCATCATAAATTGTTATTTATAGGTTTTGCTGAATTTTTGAATACACCATTTTCTCTTATTTTCTGTCTGATAGTCTCTCATCGTCTTTCTCTTGTCTGAAAACCTGCCTTTTCTTTCGGGGGTTGAATGCACTGGGAGCGCTTCTGTAAGGCTCTTGTTGCAAGAAGCGCTTTATAAATAATCAGATACAATACAATACAGTAGGTTATTTAAGTTGTGTTGTTTGCAACTTAATTTTTATCTGTTATTTGATCAACTGGCAATGAAGATTGTTCCTCTCAGCCTCAAATAGACAGATTCTCGGCCAACCTTCATAAGTAGGTATGTTGTTTTTAAAATAGAATTTCCCTTCTTTGTAGAACTTTCAACCAGTTCCGGTGCCACAGGATCAATATGGCTGCTTCTTTGATGGCGATTCATATCTAGTTCTGGCGGTTAGTGCTTCATTAAATGTACCTGACATTTATGCAGTTGACTCTTTGACATTGAAATACCAGGTGATGCATAAATGATGTAGAACCCTCTGGTTTATTCATCAATGGCTATGCAGGAGATTTGATTTCAGAATGTATTTAGTCCACGGACTTAAAAATGGACTTGTGTAGCTAAATGGATCGCTTGATAAATCGAGAGCATTGTTTGTCACTTCACAAAGAAAAGTTTCTTTGTTTGTCACTTCGGAAAGAAAAGTTTCTTTGTTTGTCACTTCGCAAAGAAAAGTTTCTTTGTTTGTCATTTCACAAAGAAAAGTTTCTTTAGACAATGAAGTGTTGATTGTTGGGAGAACTTTCTAGGTGTTTAAGTTTAAAACTTTAATGGCGAGAGCGAACTGAAGTGATTGGGACACCAATGATGCAGTTTGATGTTAAAGTGTTAAGTGATACCATTATGCCAATGATGTTTTTCTGATAGAATAGGATCTTGTAACTAAATACGAAATATAGAGAAAAATGGAGAATACTTCCATGTTTTTTTAAATGACCATTGATTTTATTGTTTAGAAAATTGGATTGCCAGAATGTAAAATGTAGGATTGTCAAGAATTTAAGAGATTAAAGCTATTGTACTGAGTGCATATTGGTTCAGGACCAAACCAGCTTTATGATGTTGTGTTGTGACCTTTCAAACAGTAAATTATGTTAACAGATATCAGTGCAGGTTTAAACTGGTCACTGAACCAGAATCACTTACATTCTAGCTGGCTGGAACCACAGTTATAGTAGTAACTGCTGAATCCTATTCACTGTCAGTTCTTGAGCACTTGATGGATGAAGGCATGTTCCTATACCTCTAGTCAAAACCTATTGCTTATCTTGGGATGCTAACACTTGAAGCACTGCTGAACGATCACTGCTGCAAGGCGGTGCTATATAAATTTCAAATTACATTACATTGCAATGTGCCCATTTAATTGACATTTCACAAATAGCCATAAATTAATCGCACTTTTACCAAGCTGAATGATCTTCATTTGATTAGGTTATACGTGTGTTAATAATTGTTGAATCCAGAAGTACATTGTAAAGCTGCAGAGTATGTTATTTATGAATGGTTTTGAGTGATTTGAATGGAAAGGCAATGCAGATAGATCTTGGCAAATCATAGATCTTGGCAAAACATAGATCTTGGCTAATCATAGATCTTGGCAAATCATAGATCTTGGCAAATCATAGATCTTGGGCTTTGCTTTGCACATTGCAAATCAGAAATAAATCAATCCTATGCAGATCAGTGCCAATACTGGCCTAATTCTGTTCTCTTCCTTGTCTTTCTTTGTGATATTGTTGCCTGGGAGCCAGGGTACAGATCCCTGAGCACTGAGGGAATAACCAATTTTAGTACGTATTGGAAATACGTAAGTAGGCCTACTTTGCTTGCGTTGCTTGCAATTGATTGATATGAGACCTTGCCTGTGTGAAATTTACAATTACCCTTGCAAATGAGAATATCCTTGTTTAAAAATGGAAGTGCTCATTCAGTATTGTTTTGCTACTCAACAGTTATTCTTGAGGCTATGTTATTGTGTATTCAATTTGAAATTTGCAATTGAAAGAAATAAAATAAATTGCTTGTCTAAATGATGCTATGCTCAGCATGTGCTAAGAATTGCTATATACATCCAATGTTTGCTGCCGAATACTAATACTGATGTCAGTCATATTATACATATATTATATTCTTTACTTTATACTTTATTCTTCACGGCCACAGTTCACAGTATTTACATCATAATCGACATGTATATTTATAGTCCAAGAGTTCACACAGTGACCTGTATATATAAATAATATTTATAAATAATATTTATAGATGTATACAGGTTACTGTGTGAACTCTTGGACTATAAATATACATGCTGATTATGATGTAAACACTGTTTAATGTAGAACTGAGGCACTGAAGAATAAAGTTGATTTGATGTGGCATGATAGCACATCAAGGAAACAGCAATACGGGCTCGAACATCTGAACATCTACTCTCGAAAATATTTGGAAGAAATTATGCTTATGAAAGAGTTGGATTTAAAATTAATAAATAATCGGTTATTATATTGTGTGACACTGGGTGTTGATTGCAGACACGTTAGAAGCAATTAATTTACAGTTCTGCTTATAAATAGCTCGGTGTTGATAATATTTGCTATTTCTATAATTATATTGTGTACCAGTATGTTAGACTTCTGCTCTGTTCTAATGAATTGGCTTATTTTTATATTGGCATTTCTGTTGACTGTTAGGCATTCCAACCCGGTGAAGAATCTGGGGCTCTGACAAAAGTACGTTTAGCCGTCTTATGATAGGCATTTTGCTTCAAATCTGAGATTCTTGAGCAGCTTACACAGTCTATTTTGTTCATGTCAGGGTTAGCACACAGTACTAGGGACTCATTTTTGAATATTTTAGTGGCATAGAATCAAAGTCAGATCATATATCATGCAGATCATAGGTTTAACTGTAGACAGGAATACTTTCTAATTGAATTTATGTGAAATTCGTCGGTCACCCTTGGAAAATTCTGAAGCCCCTAATCAATCATGGTGTGCTAAATGACTCTTCTGCTATGTACTGATACAAATAATTATCAGAAAATGTTCACGAGGCCATGAGGAAAACACTCGTATATTTTTGCTATCTTGTAAACTATTTTTAAAGAGCTGTTTCTGATTCCATAAATTTGACAAATTTATCTGTTATACAGTGTAAATCAATTATTAGTGCTGCCACTTTAGAGTGATGTTGTCAGAGTGGGCAGTTTCTGATTCATTCAGATTTTGATCACAGCATTCATCTTTGGCTAAACATATATTTTCCGTAACTTTTCTGCTCCATTTTACAGTATTTTTCATCATGAAAGGAGTCGATTGAGAACTTATGGAAGCACCATATGAACTAAACTTTGTGTACTAGGTTTCATAGGAACAGTATAAGCAGTATATGCTAATTATGATTTATTTTTTATGATGGAGAATTTGTTGCATTGATAGGTCAAAGAAGTGAAAGGCTCTCTTGACATCAGAATTCATATATGGCTGGGTGAAAATACAACACAGGTTCGTGAAGAGGCATGCCCTTTTAGCCACATCATTTTGCAATCAATAATCTAATATAGATCTGTGTCATTTTGGCCAGATCATTTCTTATTCAATAAACTATTATTTATATCTTTTAGCCACATCGTTTTGTAATCAATAAACTGATGTCTGTGTCATCTTTAGATGCTTCATTTCTTCAATCAATAAAAGACCATTTTAATCATGAATATCGTTTTGTAATTAATATATATTTAAAACTAATTTCTGTTTTAGAGCTGTGTAAAGCTGCTTGTAATTTTTTTCTGTTGGTAAACTCTGGTTTATTCTAATGCCCTGTGATATCCTTTTACAAATGGATAGATTCTTTTCTTCAGGAGCGTTCTCTCTGTGTGGTCCATGGCTCTTCTAGGTCCTCATGGGTGCCTGCACAATATGGTCTACCCCAGGGTTCAGTCCTTGGTCCCATACTTTATATTATTTACACCTCAGGTCTTGCCACTCTACTAACAGCTCATTCGGTTTTGAGTCAGCAGTATGCTGACGACGTCCAGGCTTACACCCATTGCCTCCCTTCTAATGCTGTCAAAGCGGTTCGGATAATGAGCGGGACTTTGGATGCTCTAGAGGCATGGATGTCATCCAATAGACTACGCTTGAACCCATCTAAGACAAAATTTATTTGGTTGGGCACACGGCAGCAGCTTGCCAAGCTTGATCTATTTTCTCTTGCATCTGAGTTTCCTGGCTTTGTCTTTGCAACCACGGTTCATGACCTTGGTGTCCAACTTGACCAAGAACTAACTTTTGCTCCTCAACTTCACCGTCTTGCTCGAGACTGCTATTATCAGCTGCGCCAGCTTCGCACTGTCATCCGTTCTCTTACGTCTGCTGCTACTCTTACTTTAGTGCATTCTTTCGTTACATCTCGCATTGACTATTGCTCTTCGCTCTACATTGGCCTCCCATCCAGCAGATTGACTTGTCTTGACCGGGTGTTGCGCTCTGCTGCACGCCTAATTGGGAAAATCCCTAAATATGATCATGTCTCAAGCTACATGCTTGAGGTACTTCACTGGCTCCCTATTCGCCAGCGTATCGAGTTCAGGGTAGCTGCATTGGTATGGCGATGTTGTCAGGGCCTTGCCCCAACTTACCTCCGTGAGCTATGCAGCTCTACATTGGGTATCCAAGGACGTCGTCAGCTACGCTCTGCTGATAGGGGAGTCCTCTTAGTTCCTTTTGCTCGTACTACTACCATGAAGAATCGAGCCTTTTCTGTGGTTGGACCAGTGGTCTGGAATGGCCTTCCTTTTGAGCTACGCCTACACCCTGGGACTCTACCAGGATCCTTCCTTACTAAACTTAAAACTGTTCTTTTTGTGCGCGCTGGAGTTGGGAGCGCTTCTGAGTAGTTTTTCTTGAAGGAGCGCTATATAAATGTCCGAATGAATGAATGAATGAATCCTTGTGACTCATGTAAGTGGTTTAGTCATGGGTATGATAATCACATCTGTTTAAAATGCATTGATTAATAGGCCCAATTCTTTAGCATAACATTTGACTGGATGCATGTCCATGTCATTAGTGTGGCATTACCAGTATGTTTAACTAATGGCAACCTTTTGTCAACCTGTGACAGTCATTCTGGTTGAAAATGCTTGTGTATTTAGAAGCATAGATCTGGTATTCATGAATCAAGGTTTTAATGTTTGTAAATATTCGTGAATATTGAGATTTTTTAATATTCGTACCCGGTTATATATTCATTAACAAATTAAAGTGAACCATCGAAATCGCAATATTTACCCGGTAAAGCAAGTGTAAGTTTCTGTAGGCCCTATATCTGCTGACATTCACTCGCATTCAGAGACCTTGAAGTTTTTCAAACAAAAACCTATTAAAGTTACTGATCATGCACGTTAATTTTGTACAATTCATTCAGTAAAACATTAAATGATTTTATAAATAACAAAATGAGAATTAGGCATAAAAAATTGAGAAGAGCTAGAGGTGCAGCATTAGTGCTAACTTAACAAAATACTTTGAAAATAGTTCTTCTATAAGCACTGGTTGACTTTTCTAATTGTATATAATGTTGATCCATTCGGAAGTCATGTAATGTTATAGTTTGTTTGTGAAGCATTTTGTTTGAAGATGTGTTACAAATACGTTGCTTCACGCTTAATGGTCCGACTTCATTTTGCGCATTCGTCACATGTATGCATTGATCGGATTTCAGGTCCATTCCATCGTTGTCTATATCATATTACTCACAGATGATGGCTATTGTGTTGAAAAGCCAGCAGGAAACTTAGAAACAAGTATCCGACATTTAAGCTTGAATATTTAACATTCTATCGGTAGATGCCTTTGATTCAATATCTATTTACTCTGGCTTTACAATTTGCTCTGTGACAAATTATTTAATTTATTTTCAGTTTGAGTTACTGGAATTTGAACCTCTAGATTACATTAGGGACCTTTTTGACCTATGCAACGGAGGTGTTAGTCTTCTGAAGACAGCTAATCCCAGTTCAATGATGCGCATTTAAGGAATTAATGTACCAATGCAGGGCAACTTGAGTATAGCAAAAGATGCACTATCAAATACAGTTGTATTTTGTATTGTGTCGTCTTGTATAAAATTGGTCACCTTTTCATCCACTTCTTGCAGAACGTCAGTCTATCAAATCCCAAACTGTTCAAAGCTATTTTTTTAGTACGAAAGCATGATATTATCTTTCTGTTTTTTAAAATAAATTTCAGGTAGAATCCAATGCGGCTGTCATTAAGGCTGCAGAGTTAGAAGAGTATGTTGGAGTAACAACTCAGTTGTATCGTGATTCTCACGGACATGAGTCCATCACCTTTCTTAACTACTTCCGAAGGATTGGCGGAATCAGGTTATAAGCCTCCACAATCTTGGTTCTCTTAATTTTCTTGAGAAATTTAGTAGCACAATTCTTATTATGTGATAGTATTATTTGTATTAATCATTCTGATGGTAATTCATTTAAGTCAAATCTAAATGGCGTGGCGTTCTCTCAACTCATTTGGTTCTACTATGAGGATTTAATTTCCACTCAAGTGGTTTGCTTGAATTGTTCTAATAGACAGCCTTTATTGTGGTACATTTGATTGTGATGGGTTTCAAATTTGTGTCTTCTTATCTTTGTTTTTATAATCTTATATTTTATATATGCTGCTCATGTGCATTTTCAATGTCATTTATGAGCTAGTTTCTGTTTTTAAATTTTTATTAAATTGGTTTATCGACGTCAATGCTGATTAGCATTTTTTGAATTCTGTTAAAGATATTCCCCTGGAAGTCACACAACAGGTTCCTCACACATTGATCACACAGTCAAACCCCGACTGATGCATGTCAAGGGAAAGCATTATCCACGCATACAAGAGGTTAGTTGCAATGTCAACGGTCCCTGCTGTAGTCAGCTGGCATTTAGTTCTGTCATGTGATTCTTTGAGTTTTGGTCAGATTTTACTCTTAACATTGTAAAATCATTAAATATCAAATCTTTGTCACTGAACCTTAAATTCTGATTAATTACACTTATCTGGAAGCTATAATATATAAATCTGGGAAATAAGCTGTTGAATTAAATTTAAATTAATTTTTATGCATTCAATGTTTTTGACACAGAGTTTCCTAACTTTTATGTGTTCCATATTTTCTGCTCTCCTATTTGTGCCATAAAAGTTCCAGTGGGTATACAATACAATCACTGTTAGATACATTTATGGAAAATTATAATCAGCTGTGAATGGCTAAATTTTTCTCTCCTAGGTTTCTATTGACTGGTCGTCCATGTGTGAAAATGGTGTCTACATACTTGATGTTGGCCAAATTCTCTTTGTTTGGAACGGAAAGTATTGCAGCTACACTGAGAAGATAAAGGTTGAATATAGGCTGATATTTGTTAACAGTTGATAAATTGTAACTTAGATTTATTGTTCACTAAAGTAGCTGGGTGACTGTCTGCCGATTCACTTGGCCTGAATAGGACGCATAAATTATTGCTTTATGAGTACATGGTAATCTAAATGGTGTTCACTCAAATGGGCAGCGGTGGCGAATTGATCTCACTAGATCCATTCGTGTAAAAAATGAGCGGGTGGAGGCCAGTTACAGTCACTTTATAAAGTCCGAGTACATTTGCATTTGTGCGAATTTTAACTTCTGAACCTTTTTGCTTTTGATGCGTAACTGGTTGGATGTAATTTCTTTGATGATATTCTAATTGAAATTTCATGAATTCGTGCAAGAAAAATGACCTAATATGACAGTTTCTATTGTTAAGGTTTTGTGGAGAAGTTTTTTACATGCTTATATCAGCTTTCTAATTTTTTTAGTTGTTTTAGGCAGTGGCGTAGCAAGGTTTAGGGGGGCCCTTGTGCAGGGCTTTCGTGGTGGGCCCTTCAATGCTTGAATCCCAAGATTTCAAACAATAAGGTTGTGCACAAGCGCCTGGCTTTTGCAATAAGCTTAGACTATTTACAGAGGCCTAGCTCACACTCGATATTAAATTTTAAAATTAACTTATTTCAATATTATTATTATTTTCTTCCGTTTGGCTCTATACGACATTTTCTATTTCTTTAGGCTGCCAGAGTAGCCTACTGAACAAGATGTATCTATAAACATTGTTTCCTCTCTTGTAGTATGAATTATAACCATCCACGATTCCACACTGTAATTTTATCAAACAGTTGGGTTATTTGACTAAAAAAGAAACCATTTAATAAATTGGTATAATGTGAAGCTAATCAAGTTTGGGTTACTAAGGTAGGTCGAAAAGAATAATTAAAAAATTCGGAAATGCTGAAAATGTTCGCTTGGGCGAATACCTTAGGGAGAATTCTCTTGCGCAAAAATAATTGAGATGCCTTCGTTCCAGAACTCTGTTGTAAAGTAACTGGCATATACCACCATAGTTTTCAAAATGCCACTCTGCTCGGTGTCGATATTCGAAGCCACCGCCACCTCAGCATTGATGAAACTGAATTCAATTCTGTCACCAGGCTTGATGAAGTCATCTGGGTCTTGTGCTGTCTGCACAATCTATTCCTGCGCCACCATTGCATATATGGATTTGATCATTTGAATATATTCTGAATAGTCTTAAAGTAAAAATTTACTTGACTGGGGGGGCCCCTCTACAGTCGGGGGCCCCTGTGCACTGTACAGGCTGCACGACCTATTGCTACGCCAATGACTCCCAGTCTAATGTAGTCATCGGTACAAGCACGCTCTCCGCACGCTTAAATCCGGATATTTTTGTATTTTGGCGGTCTTCTTTATACGTTCTTCTTGTGCTTGACGCTTGGCAGCGCCACTTAAATAAGACTTAGGCATAACTTGGGGGACAGAAAGAGAGTGCCGTAGGCTACGAGAATTAAAAAGTATACAATTTCCAACTGAACCCCAAAAATTATTTAGTGCGTACTGTGTACGCTGTACATGTAGGTTTGAATACATTCTGAATGTCCTTAAAGTACAAAAATTGACTCTGACCCCGGGGGGCCCTTGACAGCCGGGGGCCCTTGTGCACTGCACAAGCTGCACAACCTATTGCTACGCCACTGGTTTTAGGCTTCTTTTACATTGTTACAAGTAAGTATCTTTCAAGAGTAAACGCTTTAAGTGTACAGAACCTGTAAAGCAGTGAGATTTTTCTTAAATTTTGGGACAAGTTTCTTTTATCTGGATGCTGGAACAGTCTTCCACCGGACATTAGATTGGCCGCCTCAGTGGACTCTTTCAAAACAAAGCTTAAAACTTATCTGTTTGCTAAGGCGTATCCCGCAGTTGGCCGTTTGTGAGGCGCCCTTGTAGCGGTATGGCCGCGTTACGGCGCCATATAAATTGTCGTTATTATTATTATTATTATTATTATTATCTGAGACTGTGGATATTGTGCAGGCCATGGATTACGCCCGGAAACTGAGAGATGGTCGAGGAAAAGGAAATCTTATTATTGTTGACGATGGTGAAGAGAGTCAAGATGAAATTGGAGAAGATGTCTTCGAAGTAAGATATATGTTCTTTTAATATTTTAACAGTTAAAGCATTTTTATGTATTTGTGCACCGAGATTATGGCTGTACATGTAGTGTTCAAGTCCTAATGCCTAAACTTAGGTATAATTATTATTGTAGCAGCACGTCTCTACAGTTGATAGCATATATGTGTTAAAGGTTTGGACCTCCAAATTTGAAGACATTCTTCAAAGCATCTTCCTTTAGATGGATTTTAGAGCTAGAGTGTTAGAATTTTGTTATCTTTACAGTTAGTGTGTTAGAATTTAGTTTTTATCTTTACAGTTGACAGTTAACTTAATCTGTGAAATATTGTCAAAAAATATGAAATTTATTAGTCTACTTAAAAAAAATTGCGTACCATTTTAGCTTATTTTAGTTTTTTTGCCATGTATTCATTGTGACTAAGTTGGGGTTCCAGCAATGCATTCTTTCCGCCATATTCATTGTTGTGTTAAATATGTTTTTTCAAAGGTGTTCAACGAATATCTGCCATTGTCTCAAAAGTCAAAGTTATCCAAATTTCTGATGCAAGGTTCGGCCAACGGAACCAGCAATGGCTGCAGCAGAGGAAGATTACAAAAACTGAAACTGTGGCGGTTTGTTCTAATCAGTCTGCCTTAACATTAGCGCTATCTTTCATATGGTGATTAATAGGCTGAAGCTTAAGATATAGAAAAAGGAAAAAAATTTAATATTTGAAAGTCGTACCCCCCAAATCTGTTCCTTATTATATAGAAACACTGTGAAAAAAGTTTGAGCAATAAATTCGTATGTTTATAGGTAGCTCAAGTCCCTAAGATGTTATGAAAACGACGAAAATTCTGCGAACTACGTCGGGTATTTATTTTAAACTGAACACAGTATTTACTTTTGAACAAAAACACACTGCTCATAAATTCTTTGACAAAGTACATCAGATTCTATAGCATAAGTCTCACAAAGTCCAGCAAACTCATGGTTCTCTTGTTTTCATGGCAATCCGGACAGAGTCTGTTTCCTGCTATCAGGGTACTTTTACGATGGTCCTCGACAACTTGCAGCAGGAACTGCAGCTGTGTTTCATCACGGGTTAATTCCACTGTACTCCTGAATGAGCGCCACTAAGCATGGCCATTGACAACTTTCAGAGACTCCACTGTTTCTGTAGCCTGCTTGTAGTCGTCTCTGTCTTCCCACAAGTCCGGATCAACTGCGAGAAATCCGTCTGGGAGTTACAGCATTTGGATCAGTGTCATTGACTGGGCTGTGACAAAATCTTCCAAGTTCTTGTCCTTGAAGGAATCCAGAGCAATTGTGATTCGCTTGGAATGGTCCTTATCTCGGCTCGCTCTATTTTGCATGGCACTCACCATCAGTCTCTTCGTTGATGAACTGACTCGACGGTCGAAGAAAACCAGGCTCACCAGTTCCTGTGACATGTACCACAAGTGATTCAAAAACTTGTGCGATGTTGCCTTTGAGATGGCTGAATGGATTGATGAGTAATCGAGCAGTAAGTTCAGCAGCAGCAGGTCATTGTAAGGAACACGTGATGCTTGAGGTGCGGAGATCCAAGGTAGACACGTACTGCGAACACACATACACCCTGTAATCCTCTCTCTCTCTCTCTCTCTCTCTCTCTCTCTCTTCTGCAGGAGTCAGTTTGAATTGAGACTTGAACATCCAGATTTTGAGACTGTATATGACTCTGAACATCCATCGGGCATGGTGCATTGCTCCGAGTGACATGAATCGCACTCCTGTGGCTGGAGCAGCACCAAGAAAGACAATTGCAAGTTCCAAGAATTCTTTATAATCATTTCTTGGATGACTCTGTTGAAGCTGCTTGTTGGCATAATCGATTGTGTCTTGCTTTATGTCTTCCACTAGAGCTGCCACGTCATGAGCTGAAATTCCTGTTTCATACTTGGCCATGTCTATGAGTCCCCAATATTCCTGGAAGCGTTTGAAGAGTGCAACCTGCGGAGAAGATGTGGTGGGCCCCAAGCACACTTTGAACACTGCACCAATTATCAATTCCATAATGTGATGCCTGCAAGCCAGTGACAGGAGCTCCTTCTCAAGCTTCTTCTCTAGGAGGACACAGGCACCAGCGATCCGACCAGTGTTTGAGCTGGTCGTATCAAAACACGTAGCTCGGATGCTGTCGGCTATGCCCCAGTCTTCAATGGCTCCAAAGACAGCAGCAGCCTGAGCCTCGCCTGTTCCAGATGGAAGCTTGGCGACTGTGAGTAGCTGAGAAAGTTCTTTTCCTGAAACCAATACTGGCAGCCGATCGACCTTCTCTTTTCCAGTAAGATCAGGGATCAGCTTGCCGTCCCAGTGAACAACAAGTGGAGTGTTACCCTGAAACTCTGTGTTTATATTTACTGATCTCTGAGCTCGGTGTTCTACTTTATGTCGGCGAATTGAGTCTCTGTTTAAAGCAAGTTCATCAATGTTCTGTCCCAAGCTTCTTGCAGTTTCCGCAATAACAAAAACGGCTTTACGGTCTGACACTTTGGTTCGATCGAGAGCTGCTGCCAGTTCTGGAAATTGTGTCTTGTCAGCAAAACAATGTGATCTAAGTGAGTGTATGATTGGAGAATGTTTCAATTTACTTAGCAAATAGGATTTGGTTATTTATTTATCATGAGAATTAATTAAGAAATAAAACACTAGTTTCAGTAGTATACGAAATATAAAGGCTGCCACAGCTCTGGTATCAGAAACTTCACCATCATTGAGCTACTCCTAAATATTGTTCAATTGTGCTGATATTTTGCCAGAATTTTTATTTCATATACAGGGAAAAACTGAGGTGGTACGACGATCATATTTCACAAACAAAAAAATAAGCTCCAGCCTAGTGATTAATAACAAATTGATTGTAATAGTCTGATAAATTTTTAAATGTGATGAGGCGGACGTTTTTTTAACTTGTTTGGTAAGCAGAAAATGTTGTAAGAGAGAGGTGTAATTAGTTGTCATTTGTTGGTAGTTGAGGAATTTGTTATCGCTGCATCACGTGTGTATATATGATTTTGATATATGATATATGCAGCTTTGATCATTTTCTTTTCATTGTAGATATTCTGAGGAGGGTTCACAGCTGAAGATGGTAGAGGTTTCTCAGGCACCACTTCTCAAAGGCATGTTAGATTCTAAGGTTAGTCAGAAATATATTTATATATTTTATTTCAAAGTGTATTCAAGAATTGAAAGATTGATGTGGTTGCTGCTTGTCTTATGCTGTTGCTCATTTATTTCATTATTATCTAAACCTCGAAGAAGGAGAAGAAGAATTGATAAAATGTGAAGATGAAAAAAGTGGCCTTGCGCACTGGGAGCACCACTAAACCGTTCACCCTAGTGGAGGCGCTTTATAAATGTTTTAATAATGTTTTAACTAAATGACCTTGTTTTGATATAAAGCTGTTGCCATAGGCGTAGGAGACGGGGGTCCAGGGGGGGCAAATGCCCCCCCAAATTTCGGGCAAGTCTGTTTTTTCGGGCAAGTAGACCCGGGAAAATATTAACCAAACTTCTTGAAGTTCAACGTTCATTAGAATACCACATTATCTCCCAGTTCCATCTTGCCCGAATCGAATTAGATATTAGCTCACAACGACCATGGTTAGCAGAAATTCCCGAAAAAGTTCTGAATTCACGGTAGCGTTTTATAAATAAGCTCAATGGCAAGAATCGAAACAAATTCAAGAGCGGATAATTTGCCCGAAGATCTTGCCCGAATCGAGTTAGATGTTCACAACCATTGATTGCAGAAATTCCCGAAAAATTCTGAATTCACGGTAGCATTTTGTAAATAATGGCGAAAATCGAAACAAATTCAAGAGCGGATAATTTGCCCGAAGATCTTGCCCGAATCGAGTTGGATACTCACAACCATTGATAGCAGAAATTCCCGAAAAAGTTCTGAATTCACGGTAGCGTTTAATAAATAAGCTCAATGGCAAGAATCGCGGCAAATTCAAGAGCCGAAATTTTCCCGAAGATCTTGCCCGAATCGAGTTAGATATTAGCTCACAACAACTATGGATGGCAGAAATTCCCGAAAAGAATTCTGAATTCACGCTAAATAATGGCTAGAGTCGCAGCAAATTCAAGAGCCGAAATTTGACCGAAAATTGCGACTATTCGCGGCATTTGGGGAAATTCACAGCATGCAAGCTAGGTGCAACAGAACACGGAATTCACTGCCTGAATGACATCGAAATTTCTACTGATCATGAGGCAAAATAGACACGATAATCTTGCGATCATCAACATTGAACGTGCAGATCTTGGGCTGCTCTCTGAAAATTTACAATCTTTTCCTTCTTGTCAAGTGTGCGGGATCAGGGTGTTCCACTTGATGGCTCACTTATATTACGGGAAGGATAATACCTTAACTGAGCACATTTCCAAAAGCACACGTTCCTCTTATTTTCATTTAAGGTGTCTCAGGATCTTTCACTGTTCTGTCTCCACCCATTGGCTTCCTCTCCGTGCTCACATACAATGTAAATTCCTCACTCTGATCTTCAAGGCTCAGCGGGGTTTTGCCCCAAATATCTGACCGACGTTATACTAAGGCCTCACTCAGCTTCCTCCAACCGTCCGTTTCTTCGTTCATACAACAGACTTGACTCTTGCTTCCGCCTTCTAGAACTGCAATGGCTCAGTCTTGATCATTTGCCTCAATTGGTCCTTCTCTTTGAAATGAGCTTTCACCTTGCGTTCGCTCTATACACTTTCAGTGTCAGTCTCTCTTCTTCCTTCTCTCATCTTAAAACCTGCCTTTTCGAGCGCGGTTTTACGCACTATATTAGCGCATCTGAACGGTTCACCCTACTGAGGCACTTTGTAGATGATTAGATACAATACAAAACAATCTACAATTATGAATTTACGGTAATCAGTTGCTCGTGTGAAGTTTGAACTGGTTAAGCGTCAGGAATATATCATAGGCTACATAATAAATTTGCATATATGCCTAAAATTACCCAGCCTGGTCCTTATAATATGGCCGGGCCCCGGTGTATTTGCCCCTTGTCCCCGGGTGTGGGTGCAAGAACAATGTGTGGACGACGTCAATTATTCCGGGTTTAATTTTTCGGGCAAAAGTAAAAATTTTGCCCCCCCACTGCTGAAATGTCCCCTACGCCTATGGCTGTTGCAGATTGTCAATATCAAAATTATTGTATGTTTTTGTTATAAGGGCGAAGTTGGAGGTAATAAAATGAAAGCAACTAATTTGCAATTGCATTGCTATATTAACTTGAAGTATTTCTTGAGGAGTAGACATGACATGAATTTCTAATGAAGGCACAAAGCATTAGTATAATATTGTGAAGCCATAAATTCAGGTAAATGACAACTCACTCCTGTACAGCTATCTTTTTTAGATTATTCAACGAGTTGAATAATATTCATTAAGCATGTTCTTCATATTACTCAATGTATAATTGCAATTTTGTGAAATCTGTTAAAGTTTTGACCAATTTTCTCATGTTCGTCAATGACAAGCTCAGAGCAGCTGAAGTCAAAAATGTGTCAGAAATTATTTTACAAGCAAAAGGCTTGATCTTGTTTTATTACATGCGCACTGATTCGTCAGAATCTACAATGCTGCTTTTAGATATAGCATGTATCATGTTGTAATAAGTGTTATGGTTTAACAAATTTGCATGACAACACACTGAGTAAGTTTGCATTGTAATACTAGCTTGTCTTTAATAATATTAACCCTGTAATGGCAAGAATGTATGAAAAACGACTGGGAGGCCAGTGCAGCTTAGTGTTACAGTGAAAAAAGGCTTTTAAGACTTTCAGGTAGACCAGTTAGCAGTTAGTTGAATAAAGGACCTAGACATAAAGGACATAATGCTTATTTGTAAAATCACCTAATTTGAAATTAAGATAGTTCCTCTGCTCTGTAATTAAAGACGGTTGAAAATCGTCATTGCCACCTACTACTAATGATTTTGAATGATGTTCTATTCCAGGATTGTTTCATGATTGATAATGGTGAAGATGGTATCTGGATTTGGTGTGGCAGAGACGCACGTAACCCAGAGAAACAAGAGGCGATAGCAAATGCTTTAGTACGTACTCTTCATACACTTGCTATGACAACACTTCTTTTAAGCTGGAGTTGTAAATTTTATATGGCAATTTAAGATACAACAACTTAATTGCACTTGATGCTTTTTAGACACGCTGGTACAGTGCAGTCTGGATGAGCATACTGCTTGATGCCTTTCATCCTCATCTGTGTGATATAAACTATGAATCGCAGATTCATTGAATGTTCTGTGTGCATGTGCACAAGACTTTAACTAGAGAAACGGACACAGAATCATTTATTAGTGATCAAACTTCGTTTAGAACTCATGACATTAGTCTGAAGTTGGTTAGTGACTGTTTAATGACTATGTGGTATTGGTTGGGAAGTTGAGGAGGTCGACGATTACCCTCACCTTAGTCCTTTATCCAAGATTGGGCCTGGCACTATTATTTTAGCACAGGCAGTGGCAGAGTTTAAATTTCAGAGAAGTATTAATTATGAAAGATTTTAAAGGGTATTGATACCCAAACACATTCGAATATATAATGTTAAAACGTGAATGCATTTCAGGCATTTGCTGCCCAACAGAAATACCACAGCTACATTCCTATCGCGAGAATTCATGAGGGGTGTGAACCTGCCGAGTTCCGAATGCTTTTCAGGATTTGGGAAAAGGAAAAAGTCTCTGTGCCACAGAAAATCATCAACAACAGAATCGGTACTTTTGCATATTTTACATATTTTAAAAATGATTTCGCATATGATTGCACCAGGTTAATAAGGTAAAGGTCACACACTACTTTACATGCAATTGTGCATCATGGCAATGCCTAATTGTTTCATGGCGGAAAAATTCATAAACACGGCACTTGTAGTGGATAAGCTCCAAATGTACATTAATTTTTGCATCAAATCACTTTATCTAGCACCTTTAAATACTTGACAAAAGGTCTGCATGCATATCTGTGTAATTGTTACATACTTATGCACCTAATTTGAAGTTAGGTTTGTTAAAATTTTAAAGGACATTTCAGTCAAAATTCAGAATCTGTCCCTTGACTGACTTCTAATTCTTCTGCTGCTCTTATGATTAATTTTCCATGTTGTATTTGCATGTTGTATTTGCATGATGAATTCTCTGATGATTTTGTTTATTGAAGACTTGAAGTTGACATGCAACAACTTATTTTGGGTATTTACACATTTCAACACAGAAGCAGTTTGTTACAGTGTCTCTTCATAGCTTTCGTTTTCACCTTGAATGCAAATTATTCACTTGTTAGATTTGCATTTATGTTTCATATGTTAATCTTGTCACTGGTTGATGTATTTCCTTCAGCACCAACGGTTCAGACAAAGTTTGATGCTGCAACGATGGCAGAAAATCCTCAGATCGCCGTGGAAACTGGAATGGTGGACGATGGAAGCGGATCAAAAACGGTAGAACTTGTTTGTCCATGTACATTTAATATGTGCATTGTCTTTGCCAGTTTTTATCGCATTTTTGCCATTCTATTAGATCATAATACCATGTTATAATGTTGGATCAGAGGGTACAACTGAGGTATTTGCTTTAATCATCTTTAATGATACTACCTTGACATTTATGCAATAATAATAATAATAATAAGACGATTTATGTAGCACCGTAGCTCAGCTGAGGCCGAAGGAAAGGACGCTGTACACGGAATCACATGTCACTATTAATTATAGGATTGTTTGAACAAATATGTCTTGAGTCTGGATTTGAATCCCTAATAATAATACCATTGTTAATTACAGTACATTGCATTAGAGTGATTTAAATTACATTACTTTGATGGTTGTAGTGTAATGGTCATTGTGTTGCTGATTGTGCTTGTAGATTTTGTGCAGTTGGTTTATCTTATTAATTTGTGTAGTAATCGGCGATTACATTTTTAAATATATTTTCCAAGATATGGCGAGTTGAGGCGCGAGATGATGATTATCTTCTGGTTGAACTGGAGAAGAAATACCGCGGTCAGTTATACGGAGGCGATTGCTACGTCATACTCTACTCGTACCAACTCAACCGTGTCGAACACAACAGAGTCTACTACTGGCTGGTCATTACTTTTCTTGCATCTCAGTTAATTACCCATAGACTGCATTTTAACTCTTGATCAGTATTCTTGAGTTAGTGTTTTCCTTCGAACTTTTACTGTAATTTGTCTCAAAATTGTGATGCCAATTCTGCAGTATTTTGCCATAGAATCCAAGTCATTTTTTGTCCTGCATTTTCAATAGGAATTGGTAGGTTAATAAAGTGTTGTTACTTAAGTAAGTAAGTATATACTTTATTGAACCGCCTGCAAACGCACTGCGGGAACAATGTACAAGAACAGAATAATTAATGCAATTATACAATCAAGACAAATAGAAATATGCAATTCAATAAACACATTATACAACTACATAATAGACATGTTGGGAACTATACAGGAGAGAACATAGGCTAGACAGGAAAAAAATATATATTGTCACTTGAATAGCATCCGTGTTATAAAGCCACATCTGGTAAGTGCGTCTGCATGAGGAATCTCACGGTTATGAGAACGAGGACGGAGTGAGTAGGTAGCATTTTTAATGGGAGGTAATAGAGTAGCAAGGACGTGGCTTGGGTTGTAGAGTACAAAAGAGAAGAGGGAGGAATCAGCGTGACCACACAGGTCATCGAACGACTTCTGGTCGGCAGGAAGAAAGTTGAGCCGCACCATTTTCCGTATTATTGCATTAATACGCGCGCGTTGACCAGAATTAGCAAAGCCAAACCAAGCAGGGGAGGCATACATAAGGCGAGCCAATGTGGTGGCCTGAACTACATCATGCAAGCGTGTCCCGGAGAGGCCATGAGCTACAAGAACACGTATCGCATAGAGCGATTGACAAGCCTTAATGCAAATCCGGTCAATATGGGGGTCAAAACTAAGTCTATCCGTTAAGGTTACTCCAAGAATAAGAGACTCAGAAACTCTACTTATTCCAGGTATAGGTGAGGGGAGGTTGAGTATTTTAGAGCGCGGACGCCTAAAGATCATCTCTTTGGATTTATTGGGGTTGAGTTTAAGATTACAAGAAAGTGCCCAATTTGCAATATTTTCAAGTTCAAAACCAGTGGTATCTATAGCAGAGGCAGGTATAAGAATGTAACTGTCGTCAGCGTATTTCAGCAACCGATTAAAGCAGTGAATTGGTTTCAGGCCAGAGATAGCCACCACAAAATCAGCAGGCCCAAGTCCAGAACCTTGAATAATACTTGCATTTATATGACAAAAGGTAGAAACTTGGCCTCGAAATTTAGTGCAATGCTGACGGTTAAGGAGAAGGCATTCAGACATTCTAATGCACGAAGATGATACCTTTGAGGGGGAGGGGTAGTGAAAATGGACAATTCCTTGCATTTCCTGATCTTACCATAATCTGCCTTGCTTTACTTGTCCATCCTTGTATTCAAGTGCAAAATAATGATGTAAACTGGAATGACATAAATTTCTGTGCACAGAGCACAAAGGTTGGGCACCCTGTATTTTTTGTGTTCACCTCTGTAGTAGATTGCTGCAGAAATGTGGTTGATTGGAACTGGGTTTTTTCATTCTTAGGGAAGGAAGTCGACTTCAAATGAAGTGAAAGCAGCCACATTGAAGGCCATCCAGTTAGACGAGTCTTTGAGTGATGGCACCACTTTGGCAAGTTTCAGTTATATTTTTCTGTGCAAAATTGTAAAAGGATTTGGTGAGATTCAACTTTAAGTTGTGGCATGCAAGCTTAAAATACAACCTGTGGAACCTTCAATACAAAAATCATGCCTGGGTGGAATGTTGTTGATTATGCTTAAAAGCATGCCGCTATGTGACACTTGAGTTAGCAAGTTTTGAGAGGTGTTGTTAAATTGATTTTTATGCATGTTGCATTTTACTTGTAATTGTTAAAGATGGTTGTCTAAATAAAGACTTCATCTGATTTCTTTCAAGAACTTTTCTTTTGAACATGCTGTTTAGGTCAGAGTCGTACATGGAAAGGAACCCAATCACTTCCTTGCAATGTTTGGTGGTAAGCTAGTCATCTTTAGTGGTGGTAAGACTGGGTGGAACAATCAACAGCAGCAACAGGATGATGGTCCTGGAGATTCCTACCTGCTCCAAGTCAGCGGCTCAGCTGCATATGCCACAAAAGCCGAACAGGTGGACGTAACATTCTCGCTTATTAATCTTGTCATGATTGAGCTCTGCTTGATTTTTCAGTGGATGGATATGATGATGAAAATCAAGATTAGGATTAAAATTGGTAAAATCTTATGTAAGTCTTTTATTAGTTTTAAGCTTCTTGTGTTAGTGTTAGAAATGTTTCACAGTTGTAAAAAATACTGGTAAGTTATATTACTTGTGTTGAATGATGTTTTTCTTGGTTTGGGATTTTATTTTAATTTGTAAAAATTTAAATAATTTTTAAAAAATAATTGTTTGTATCTGCAGGTTCCCTGCTCAGCGTCATCTCTGAATTCAAACGATGTATTTGTTCTGTTCGCAAAGAGCGGCATCTTTGTTTGGGCTGGCAAGGTGAAGAAGTCTTATAACTCATTTCAATGTCTAGCATACTTGAAATATTTTTTAAATTAGCTTTTTTTATTTTAAATCATTTAAATGGAATTCTGTAAAAATAAATTTGATAACTTTTGTTGTAGCAGTTAGGGTAGCTTTTTTGATTGAGGTATATTGTTAACTTTTGCTTTAATGAGCAGTAGTGACTTTTCTACAAACATTGATTTGATTGCTAAACTGATCATTCGCATTTCCAGGGTTGTACCGGAGATGAACGAGAAATGGGAAAACAAATTGCCAGTGTTTCTCCAAAGTAAGACCAATAACTTGTGATTATTCTTGCTTGTAAGTAATGATAATAATAATAATTATAATAATAATAATTAATCTTAATCTTAATAATAATAATCTTATTTCCCCAAAAAGGCTTAGTCATGGGAACCAGCTGATTCGCAAATGCTTGATCACAAACATCAGTGGATGGGTCAAATATTTCATATATTGTTGGCCAAAGTCTGTTCCATATCTGCATCTAGACGCGGGGCATGTTGACAGACAGATGGACAGTTAATAATGTTGTGTGATAATAACGAGGGCAGCAAGAGAACACAAGGATGAGGATGAGTCTGGATAGGATTCTTTAAAGTGCTGTTTTCAATTGTATTGTATTGTATTAAAACATTTATAAAGCGCCTCCACTAGGGTGAACGGTTCAGAGGTGCTCCCAATGCGCAAGGCCACTCTTTTCATCTTCATCAATTGTGAGTCAATGATCTGCATAGATACACCTTGTCACCTTGTGCCGTCAGTTCGAGGAACTCTAGCGACTGTCATGGCCAGCCTTCTCCACTCCGTTCTGTTCTGTGTCACATCCCTCAATTGTCCAAGATTCATCCCTGTCCTCCTGTGTACATTCTCCATCCATCTGATCCTCGGCCGTCCTCTTCTCCTTGTACCCTCTCCACATGCCAGCATCATCGCCTTCTCCAGTCCATCCGTGCGCATTACGTGACCGAAAAACATCAGCTTCTGTTTGATGATCATCTGCAGCAACGACATATCCCCTCTTAGTTGACCTATGTCCTGGAGCACAGATTCATTTGTTCTCCTTTCTTTCCACGATATTCCCAGCAGCCTTCTCCACATCCACATTTCACACGCAGCAATGTTGTCATCCAACGCCTTCGTCTTCGTCCACGTCTCGCTTCCATATAGCACTATGGGGAAAATCATTGCTTTGACAAGCCTCGTCTTTGTCTGTAAGCTCACATGCCTGTCCCTCCATATCTTATCCATCCCCTGCATTGCAGATTTGCCCATTGAAATTCTCCGCCTCACCTCTTTATCGCATCTTCCTTCCTTCTCCACCATTGAGCCCAAAAACGAAAAACTTGTCACAACCTCTATCTCCTCTCCATCCATTTCGAAGGTATCCCATTCCGCCGTGGTCATTATCTTAGTCTTTTTGATGTTGAAATATAACCCTGCTTTTTCGCTTTCCCTCTTTAGTCTTCTTATGAGTTCCGCAAGATCATCTTTTCTCCCCGCCAATAGTGTAGTATCATCTGCATATCGTAGATTGTTTAGTATTTTTCCTGCTATCTTTATTCCTTCGTCTGCATCATCCATCTCTGCCATTCGCATTATTCTTTCTGCATACAGGTTAAACAAGAACGGAGATAATATACATCCTTGTCTCACCCCCTTTCCAATCCTGATTTTATCCGTGTCTCCACATTCTGTCCTGATCATAGCTTCTTGATTTTCATACAGGCTCTTGAGCAGCATGATGAGATGTCTTGGGATTCCCATCTCTTGCAGTGTTCTCCACAACAAAGAATGATTTATGCAGTCGAACGCCTTACTGTAATCAATGAAGCAAAGGTGGACCTCTTGTCCGAATTCTCGTTGTCTTTCCATTATCCATCTAAGATTTGCAATGTGATCTCGTGTCCCTCGCCCCTTTCTGAAACCTGCCTGATTAACTGATATCTATGCATAGATACTGTAAGACAATATTCTGTTTGTTTAGGTATTTTAAGACAATGCTCAGGTGATTTAAAAAAGTGAGTGACGATATTGGCAATCTTGAGCATTCAGAATGAGCTTTGAGAAAGTTTATATCGGCGATATCTATGCTGAAGGACAGTAAATGTTCAATTGCAAGTCATTTCTCTATAGCAATGTCACAATGTTGTCATGATTGCTGGCTGTATTTTAGAAAGTTGACTTTGTGTCAATGTGTTGATTCAAGGTTACTGGTGTATTAATAATAAGTTGCTGAATCTTCTAGTAGCTGTTTATTTGAAGTATTGCTGAGTGATGTGGACTTTTAGGGTGAACCTGAGATTGGTGTATCAATTTCTAATATACCTATGTAGGTTTTAACAAATACTTGGCAGTTCTTGTGGTCAGAAAATCAATAGATGCATTTGTTTACAAATTTTTGCTTTGTTTTTCTGTTAGAGGCTATCACATACTTACTGAAGGTCAAGAACGGGATGAGTTCTGGAATGGACTTGGAGGCAAAGGGGAGTATGCCAACCTGCTACTATCTCCGGTAAAATTTAGATTGAAATTCTCTTTAAAGTTTTTCAATTTTGTTGCCATCGCTTTACTTATTGCTGCTTCCACTGCGACTATTGCTATTTCAGTAATTGATCACCACAGTGTCTCATCATCATCATCATCATCATCATCATCATCATCATCATCATCATCATCATCATCATGACCACATCAGTTCTGATGTTATCTGTTTAAGTGTGAGGGAATGTTCGTTGTTAAGCGAAATAATTGAAAACACTTGTGATTCATGGACTTTTGTCATTTGCTGGTGCAAAAGTATTGTTCAAAAAGTGTTAGGTGGCATAACTTTAAATCTTAATATTTCTTTGGTGTTTTAAAAGGGTTGCATTTGAATCTAGCGCAATTTATGTTGCCTTATATTTATCGAATTTATAAATAAGTGTATAAATACATTTATTTCAGCTCACTGTTCAATTTTATGAAGGGCTTCTGATTTTGTTTTTGCTTCAGGTGGAATTGGAAGAAAAACAGACTAGTCTTTTCCAATGCTCCAGCATCCAAGGTGTTTTGAGTACAAGTCGCATTATTGATTTTTCCCAGGTGAGTTAGTCAAGTTCAATTTTTGCTGCATTTGTTTCCCAGTCAATTTTAATACACTCTCATTGTTAAAGGGTCAGTACATTCCTACTTCATGCACCTATATCCCAAAGTGATATTGATTTAGCACGTCATATTCAATTGCATGCTGCACGGGAGCTGCAGTGTAGTGCTAAATTTGGACATTTTCAGCCGTTACCCTTTTTGTGTGTGTGGCTGGAATATTTCCCAATGTCTCTGTGTTTATGAGCCCATGCTGTATTCTCTGACTGCATGTCTTTTATCCAATTATGCTGAGAAATCAGTCTATATGTTTTTGGTTTTCTAATATTTTCAACTTGTGTAGAGTTGGTAACTTGTATAGAGGCCTTAGAGGGGGTAGTGAATTTTAAGGTTTAATTCTGTGCTTTTACATAAAGTTGGTTTCCGATAGATATTGGTTCAGTTTGCTGTTTAGTGATAAGTGGAAGATTTTAAAATACTGTAAAATTTGTAAAATACTGGTTTCTTGCAACTTATTGAATTCATAACATTCAGATTTGATTCTTCATGTGAACGTGGTTGTTATTTGACAGCAAGACCTTTTGGCTGAAGATGTGTTCATTTTGGATGCTCATGATTGCATTTATGTATGGCTTGGACAAGAAGCTAGACCACGAGAGAAGGATCTGGCCACTGAAGCTGCACTGGTATGTTAGCAGAATTTTGGCAATATTGGAAATGCAGTGTTATAAGGAGTTTATATTTAAGGCAATTGCAGATAATTTGTATAAATCATATGTTGCCTCTGCAGAGAATTTTATATTGTTAAGTGATAATCAGTTACTGGTGAAATATACAGAGAGAAAGAGATAAATATTAATATTTTTTAATAACTGGGCTAGGTATGACTTGAGTTTGCTAAGACTTTGTACCAATTGTTGCTTCTGAGGGTTAGCGTAAGGGACTGATATTCTTCTGAGGACATACTGAACTTTGTACGTCACAAGCACTTGCAAACCATTTTTTTTGCATACTTTAGTGCTATTCAAGGATTGCGCGATTGAAGTCTATCAGGACTGCATTAACTGCTGTGAATGTTAATGTGACATGCAATCTGAAAATATCTTGTGCTTCCTTCACTCCGTCTATGGTCTATTACATTTGCTCTTGCCATATTTATGTTGTAAATAGGTGCAGGCTATTTGCACCTGGCTTTTAATTGTACAGATGTTTTGCAGATCTAATGATTTTAAAGAAAGAAATATGGTCCTTGTGCAAGCAATGAAAGTTGAAGGACAATAGAAGAGAATGTGTATTTTTGCTAAATTAAAAATTCCAGCTTCTGGCTGTGAGGTGTGGGTATTGCATTGACTTTTTACTTTCATTTTTCATGCTTGCATTATTAACACTTAGTAATTAATAGTTATGCAATAAAAGAAACAGCTCATCTGTATCGATTTTACTTTTCATATTCCTTAGATTTGAGTCATTTGAACTTATATAAGTTAGTTTTGAATCATCAAATAAAGCAGTTTCCAATTTCAATGTTGTTTATTTTGTTGAAAACTTGGATTATATTTGTTAATAATCGTTGCATATTTTGCAGGACTACGTTGCATCTGATCCGTCAGGACGTGATACTGGTTCCCCAGTGTTCATTATAAGGCAGAGATACGAACCACCCGACTTCATCGGGTACTTCACTGTTTGGAATAAAGACATGTGGGATGTAAGATTAACAATGATTTTTCATCCATAAGAGAGCTTAGTTTCTTGCCGTTATATCTACCTCAACTTTCTTATTTAGATTAGGCACTTTGTAAATTAGTTATTTGTTGTTTCTGGTCATGTTTAAGACAATTTTGGTACCGTTAACTGCGTTCTATTCTCTGTCATTTCAAAGTGTATGTTCCACTACTTTCTCCTCACACACTCGGAGCCCTACATAATGTTTAAACTGACTGTATGTACACTGATGTACATACAGTCAGCTTGCATGGGAAAGGGCTGACTGTCAGCACTCGTATACTTATACTAAATCCAGGAAAGAGTAATTTGATAACACTTCATACCCATAGATGCCATTATGGGTTAGCTTTAAGGATTGTTTGTCTTCTAGTACTTCTTCCTCCTACTCTTCTTCCCCTTCCTGTACTTCTTCTTATGACAGTTTAAGTAATTTCAAGACCTATACACCGTGATTCAAAAAAAAGTAAGCCAAAATGTTTTTCAAATATCTCCAATGCCTGATGACATATCATGCTAAAATTTTCTAAATATTTAGAGAATTGGACCAAGAATATGATTCCAAAATTTCAAGAGATAACGTTGAACGGATAAAAAGATATGTATCTTTCAACTTCATATGCCGAAATTTCAGTTTACAAGCAATTTTCTGTTAGATTCAATAAAATGTAAGTCAAACTCTTTTTCTTATATCTCTAATGCCTGATGACTAATCATGCTAAAATTTTCCAGATATGTAGATAATTGAATAACAATATGATTCCCACAGTTTGATTTGATTATTTAATTAAATAAGATGCTCAAAATGTCCTCCTCCTGCTTGCACGCAAGCCTGGAGGCGCTGGCGCCATTGGGCAGCAGCATCGTCGATTATCCGCTGGTCCAGGTCATCTCACACTTCCATCAAGCGCTACTTCAGATCGCTTATACCATGGATTGTTAACTACTCGGTCTTGCATCAAGCTCTACACTTTATGGTCGACAGGATTCAAATCTGGGCTGTTCGGAAGCCATAATGTGGGAGAAATGAAGTCTGGCATCTCTCTCGTCAGCATTTCAATGCATGTTTCCTTGGCTCTGTGGGCTGGGGCACTGTCCTGTTGAAAAAACCAGCCTTCTGGGGGCTAAATTTCTGATTACAGATAGAGGATGTTGTGACAGCAAAACGCCGCGATAATAGGATCCATTAATTTTTACTCCAGGGTCACTGAAGACCAAAATTGGGAACTATCAAGCGTCGAAACCGCAAGAACACCATAACAGACTTGCTGAAAACTGAAGTTTCGGGAGATAAAGTTGAAATATTCATATCTTTCTATCCGTTCAAATTTATGACTTGATATTTTGGAATCCCATTCTTGATTCAATTCTCTAAACATTGGGAAAATTTTTAGCATGATTAATTATCAGGCCATGAAGACACTGAAAAAGTTTGACTCACATTTTATTGAATCTAACAGAAAATTGCTTGTAAACTGAAATTTCGTCATATGAAGTTGAAAGATACATATCTTTTTATCCGTTCAACATTATCTCATGAAATTTTGGAATCACATTCTTGGTCCAATTCTCTAAATATTTTGAAAATTTTAGCGTGATATGTCATCAGGCATTGGAGATATACGAAAAATAATTTGGCTTACTTTTTTTTGAATCACGGTGTATATATATTTTTGATTTTTTTTGCAGATCTTGAAAACGTATGAGCAATTGAAGTCTGAACTCAGTGAAAAGAATGTTTCTTTTGATGAAATAAAAGACGTAAGCTCAATTCTCTAAGAATTTTACTCAGAACAACAACTTTTAAACAACTTTCTTTAAGCTTCTGATGTCATGTATGTGTTGACGTGAAAATTGCCAAACCTCAGAGCATTATTCTACCGAACCTTAGTTAGGCGACTAGAAATGGCATTACAAATGTATCAGGGCATATGATGTTTTTCACATTTCAATACATAAATTAAACAGGTTTAAGCATTTGGTATGAACTTTAAATGTGACATTGGTTTGGATTTTATCTGTGTAAGGTTATTGCAAATGTAAGGTAATGAAAGTATGATGTAATTTGTATCAGTGTGTGAAAGCAGACACTGTTGGGGCAAAAATCCTAAAGTAGTGAAGACTTATTTTTCTGTTCCTAAATTTCCCTGATGTTCAGAAACTCCGGAACTCAACAAGTATCATTGATTGATCTACAAATGCTTTTAGTTAATTAATAGCAGATTACCCAGTTCTGATTCAAGCCAGATCTCTTCATTTCTCAGATTGTTATGTTAAATGTTGCAATAATGATTTATAGATCACTGCTCTAGAACTTTTCAAAAGTGGTATATACAGACCATACCTGCAACTTGTTTGAAAGTAGCTGTCTCGATGTAGCAATGACTCAATAACAACAAGTCGTGTGCACATGCACACACAAACACATACACACATATGTATCATCTCTGCTTATCTTCTGTACAGCTTATACCTGAAACCATGAACAATTATTGAACATAGTAGCTTTTGGTATAAGTTGATTATAAGCTGTTCATGTGTCCAGTCCAGATGAGACTTCACCCTACATGCATTGAAGTAATTTTTCCAGTTTTCTGTGTGCTTTTGTAAGGGACGAGGCTCTAAAAATATGCAGTTGCATGCATACAAACATACATGCATATAATATATAATATATAAGCATGAACTTAGGCTTGTATATATTATATACAAGCCTAAGTTCATGCTTATGTGTATTTGTTTTTCTGGGAAGAGAGCAATATCCAGGTCATGTTAGGAGATAACAGTCATACTGAATGTTTCACCTACATAATTATGCAATCTGCATATTCGATTTTTAGAAAAATTCTGCGAATGGAGAATTTTGTGAATTAGCCAAAATTCCGTACGAAGTTCTAAGAAGGAAAGAAAATCTGCCTGAGGGTCTTGACTTGCAGCATAAAGAGGTAACTAGAATAGTTTACATCCAAATCATTTGTTTTATTGTATTTTCTTATTCCCTGAATATCTATGTCGTATCAAGACTGAAAATACTTTGGAGAGTAAAATATGGAGGTGAAATGGTTAGACCTCAAAATGGTGATGTGAGTCAAAATTATTTGGAGAGAGCATTGAGGCCTATAGATTGTTATTGTTCAGACTTCAACTTTTATTAGCTCATAAGGTTTATTTCACTGCTCAGTAGATGGCAGTTTTGGGTGAAAGACAATATTAATAAATTTTTAGCTTTTATGTGGTACCCCTTCAAGGTAATCTACACAGACATGCAGGCGCTGTGTCGTGTGCTGTCTTATTGTTACTGATGCTGAAGTTGGTGTTGTGGAAATGTTTGTGATTTTCAATTTCTTTTTTGAATGAAAAAATTTATATTTAACATGGCGCTTAGTCTTTTCTCCTTTTTTAAAGTAAATAATGGATATTATTGTATTGCTTTACATCTATATATATTTATAAACTGCCTCTCACAGTGCATGCCAATCAGAGGTGCTCCCAGTTCAAAAGACCCAGAGAAAAAGAAATGATCTTGAGACAACAAATCAGACACTTGGACCACAAGTTAGTTATGTCTGGTTGTTGTTATCGTTTCCGATTTTTAGAAACATCTTACCAGCGAAGAATTTCAGGATATATTCCTGATGACGCATTCTGAATTTGTGATGCTACCGCTTTGGAGACAGCAGCAGCTGAAGAAGCAAACCTCCCTCTGGTAACCGCAGACGAGTCAGAAGTCTTATGAAGCATTTACTGAAACAAGCATCACTACTTCTGCAGAGAAATTAATTTGTATTATGATGTAATTAATTTATATATTTGCCATCGGACAGTGGAGATGGAAGATGTAAGGAGTTGATATTTTCTTACGTCATTTAATGGATGAGGTAACATGTACATGTTGAAAAGCCAAGTCTTTAACAGATCTGTGTTTGTTCAGATGTAAAATTGTTAGCGTTGTGATTTTATGTAGTGTTCCGAAGCCACTTGAATTTTAGCGTAGTTTTGGAATTCTGCTGCTGATTATTAAGCTGCGACAATTGTGTTCAGAAATGCGGTGAATTCAGAGAATAATTATAGAAACATGCGTGATGTTTGGTTGCATTGTTATGGTGAAATCATCGGATATTAATTAATGTGTAAGGTACGGATCTATTTCAAATCGTCTTTGAACTATAACTGCAGTCGCAACCTTGATAAATGGAGCGTTGTACCACTTTAGGAAAACTGGTATGTAGGTCCTTGGCCTGTTGCATATACCCAGGTTGTTCAGGAAAGTTTGTCATTTTAGCTTTTGTTTTGAAAAACCTTTTTGATATGTTCGTTCAGTCCATGTTGCTATGGACAGGCTAAATTAGATTTAATTAGATGTTGATAATTTGACGTATTATGAATCAACATCTTTGCTTTATCACGTAGTTATTAATAACTGAATCAAAAGGAAATGTTTGTTTGCATATAATTATGTCTCTGCATAAAACGAATTGACCCAAACTGATTGTGTCTGTCACAGAGTCTTACCTGGATATTTGTAGAACGGGTTCAACCTCTGACCTGACCTTGATAATTATTGTGTTTGTAAAAATTATCTGCATGTAGGCCTAATTCATTTAAATATATATTGGTTAAATAACAATTCTGTGCTGAGAAGGCTTTGTTATGGTGATATTGGTGAATGTTCTCGTTTAAAATGCATTGGGGCTTAGATTGACGAAGTCAAACCATCGAAAAAATCAACAGTGGATTTTACAATGTTTGTATTTGAAGGCTTTACGTTACTTTTGAAATTAATTACAATTTGTTCGCATTACAGTGATGATTGTCGATCTTCCATGATTTATTTACAGTGTATTTGCATGGATTATAATTTAGTAAAAACCTTTTACGTAAATTGAACTTACCTTAAAAAAAGCAAATAACATTAGAAAGTTATAGAAATAGTGATACAATGCATTTCTTAGTAGTTATTAATTAAGTAATGCAATAATTAAACTAAGGTCATTCATTTAAAACTCATTCTTGTTGTAATATTGTATCCAACCGCAGGAGACAAATCTAATTATTTTCTGCAATTATTTCTCTTTGGAATTCAGAGACCCTGAAAGGAAAGAAAATGAAATTATGGACAGGCTAAATTAGATTTAATTAGATATGAATGATGCCAGCTTTAAAAGACAAAGCATGCACATTAATTTAAATATTTTTTACCTTGCTTATTCGCTTTCGTGAACATTATAGGTAACTAGCTGAATTACCCGGCGTTGCCCGGGAAATTTCGGTTTTTAGTTCCCACTTCCCAGTCATGCCGCTCCCACGCCCGGGAAATTTGTTTTCATCCCGCGCAACGCCTGACCCCGCTCCCACGCCGCCCTTCTCACCTCGCCTTCTTCCATCGGCCACAGCCCAGTCCAACCACTTTTGGTGCCCGGCGTTGCCCGTGAAATTTAGGTTTTCGGTTCAACCCATGCAGCACAGATATTAATTAACGGAATAACGCGCTATAATAATTTTAAAATCGACCATGACGTCATTAATGTACTGGTTTCAATAACCTATACGTCATCGATGGTCTCAATGTTTGCTGAAGATGCTTGCTTTCAACCATGATGTAGGAAATACGATGGTGACCGCACTCACGCCTCGAATTTGGCTAATTTAATTACATTCGCCAGATGGCAGAGGTGGCGCTCCGGGTGCCGCTTTATCCATGGCACGTATAGTAAACGTATAGATTGTCCTCTCTCGTCTCAACAGTTACCTCATCTCCAACAATCTTCTAAACCCAAACCAGTATGCCTACACTAAGCATCGCTCTACCGAAACACTCCTGGCCTCGCTCTACAACAAACTTGTGATGGCGATAGGCCGTCAACAAGTCTCTTGTCTGTGCCTCTTAGACATCTCTGCAGCCTTTGACACAATAGACCATGCTATTCTTCTCAATCGCCTCTCCTCTGTCTTTGGAATCTCTGGCACTGCCCTCTCATGGATCAAATCATACCTTTCCTCACGCTCTTTCATCGTTAGCGCTTCTGGTCACTCATCTAATCAACAAATCCTCACCTGTGGTGTCCCTCAAGGTTCAGTCCTTGGTCCTCTCCTGTTCATTCTCTATACCTCCCCACTCAGCAAACTCATTTCATCATCCTCTGCTGAACATCACCTCTATGCCGACGACACTCAATTATTCCTATCTTTCTCCCCTCGCTCCTTCTCAGACGCACTAAATCAGCTACGTAACACCATCACTCAGATTTCAGCCTGGATGACCGCTAATCTGCTCTGCCTCAACCCCTCAAAAACAGAATTTCTCATCATTGGCCTACGCGAGCAATTAAACAAACTAGACTATCCTTCTGACTTTTCTCAAACAGACCCAACTCTTCCTACGCCATACTCTTCTCCTGTCCGCAATCTCGGGGTCATTTTTGACAAAAACCTTACTTTTTCTGACCACATCACCCAGCTATCCCGCACCTGCTATATGCACATCCGCGACCTCCGTCGATTGCGTCCAATTCTAAATTACAAGACCGCCTGCACAATAGCCACCTCAATAGTTCATTCCAAACTCGACTACTGCAATTCGCTCTTCCATGAAATAGATTCTCTTCAAATTAAACGCCTGCAAACTATCCAGAATGCTCTTGCCCGCGCAGTCACTAAGACTCCCAAACATCACCACATAACCCCTGTTCTCAAGTCTCTTCATTGGCTAAAAGTTTCTCAGCGCATCCATTACAAAATTGTTTCTCTAACCTACAACGCTCTTCAAACCTCTCAGCCCTCCTACATTCGTCAACTAATCACCATCCAACCGCACAGGTCTACGCGGTCATCATCATATCTTTCTCTCTCTCGGCCTCCAGTATCATCCTCTCTGAAATTCTGCGACCGCTCCTTAGTCTATGCTGCACCAGCTCTTTGGAACGGACTCCCAACATACCTCCGCCTGTTCGCTCACCCTCCTATCTCTCCTGCAGTCTCACCTCCAAATTCAACCTCTCCTCCGCTTGCACTCTCCTCTGCTGCATTCCATTCACGACTGAAAACCGAACTCTTCAACTTATCCTATCCAGATTCCAATCAAGTTCCATCACCCAACCACCACCATCACCGACAACCACCGTAGCACCACGCTGTCTCCTCGGCTTGACCTCCCCGGATTTTGACCTGGCACCGGATCGAAAACGGCAGCTCTGGCTATTGCGGACTTGATTTGATATAGCGCCGGTGAATAAGCTGGTCTCCCTGACGTGGCTTTTGTGGGCGCTGGGAAATTCTCGAAGATTTACATTACATTTACATTACATTACATAAACGCGTGTGTGCTCATACGTTTTTGACATATTTGGAAGTGCGATTAGTGGGAAAATATTAATTCTCTGATACTCCTTTACCCAATTTGGACTAGTATCTTATCCCTAAGCCAGTATCCAATTTGCACTGTACCATATACACGTACCATATATACCTCCTGTGGACTCAAGGGTACTCCACTACTTTGGCTTCGCTCCTACCTCTCCGACCGCACCCAAATGATCATCTCTGGTGACTCTAGGACTCAGTGGGTCCCTGTTGTGTTGGGTGTCCCTCAGGGGTCTGTCCTAGGCCCGCTTTTATTCATCTTATACACGGCTGGCATTCCCTCCCTTTTCCCCAACCATTCTGCTACTGGCCATCTTTTAGCTGATGATGTCCAAGCCTATGTGCATGGACCCCCTTCAGCTCAACTCTTTCTTGCGAGCCAAATCGACGCTCTATATCTCAAGATCTTCATCTGTGGATGTCGTCCAATCGTCTTTCTTTGAACTCTTCCAAAACCCAGTTGATTTGGTTTGGCACTTCCAAGCAGCTCCAAAAACTTGACTACTCGGTACTCTCTCAAACTTTTCCTCACTTCAACTTTTCGTCTAGTGTTCGAGACCTAGGTGTCACCCTAGATAGTTCTCTAACTTTCACCGAACACATAGCCAAGCTTACTCGCTCTTCCTACTTCCAATTAAGGCGCCTGAGAGCTATTCGCAAATCTGTTTCATCTTCGATCTTTACCACCATTGTCCACGCCTTCGTCTGTTCTCGGATTGACTATTGTAATTCTGTCCTTGCTGGCCTCCCTAAGGTCCGGCTAGCTCCCCTACAGTCCGTTCTCAATGCTGCTGCGAGGCTCATTGCCCGTCTTCCTCGATTCTCACACATATATACATTCATGGCTGAACAACTTCACTGGCTTCCACTCTCAGCTCGCATAGAATTCAAAGTTATAAGTTTGGTTCTCAAGTCTCAACGAGGCCTTGCTCCGACGTATCTTTGTGATCTCATACTTCGCCCCATTTCGGCCACTTCGCTGCGTTCTCTTAGGTCCTCAGATCGGCTTGACCTCTTTGTTCCTCGCGTCAGGACCGCCATGGCTCAATCCAGATCATCTGCCTGCATAGGTCCCTCCCTATGGAATGGTCTTCTCCCATCCGTTCGCTCTGCCATCCTCTCTGGTAGTCTTTCGTCATCTTTCTCTTGTCTAAAGACCTGCCTTTTCTCTCGGAGTTGCACGCACTGGGAGCGCTTCTGAAAGGCTCTTGCTGCAAGAAGCGCTTTACAAATGGTCAGATACGATACGATACGATACGAAACAGTACAGCCACAGACTGCAGCACAGACTGCCGCAGTCAGAATCCCACCTTCACCGTATTAAATGCAGGCTCATTAGAAATCTACCAGTCCTGAGCAGTACAGAAATTTAAGCAGAGTTTCACTACAATCCAATTCCAGCACAATACAGTACAACACAGTACCAATCAGTACAACACAGTACCAATATATGCTGTACAATGAGTACAGACTAGCCTACAGTTAATTATTGTATTAGTCTACTATCACAGTATGGCTACAATACTGGAAATTGTGGATGTAGATTAAGCCTACACGTACAGCTACCGTCTGTCTGTCCGTGTCTGTCTGTGTGTCAAAGACTGCCTGTTCATGTCAGTCTACATGTCTTTTTCTGTATGTCTATATCTGTCTGCCTATGTCTCTCTGTTTCTGTCTTATGCATAGAATCTGTATATATGTCTGTTTGTGCCTGTCTATATCTCACCCTGACTATGTCTGTCTATGTCGCCTGCCTATGTACGTCTGTCTGTATGCCATTGTCTACCTGTCTCTGTCTGTGTCTATCTGCCTATGTCTATGTATGCTTATCTGTCTATGTCTGTATGTGTCTGTTTGTGTCTGTCTAAACCTGCCTGTCTGTGATTCTGCCCATGTCTGTCGGCATATGTCTGTAGAGGTCTGTGTCTGCCTATGTGTGTCTATGCATGTTTGTCTATTAATTTTGTCTTTATATGTCTATCTTATATCTCTATAAATAAAGAGAAGATTTTGTCTGTCTGTCTGTCTGTCTGTCTGTCTGTCTGTCTGTCTGTCTGTCTGTCTGTGTGTTTAACCGGAATGCATTTCAACAGTTTTTGAGTTTTTCACTCCAAACCTTCACTACTGTATTCGTCTCGGCATCGGACGCGTAGTCAAGGGGTTCGCAAATCTCTGTCACCATGGGGCCAGGGTGGTGGGGGCAAAGACCCTCATTTTCCCTGTTGGCCTTTGCCCTCACAGGCTTATGACAGATCTTTTCTTTCGGGGTCCCACACATGTACGTATAAAAGCAGAGGTTGACACCGTTTTACAGGTGTTTAAGGCCAGCGCCTTTGCCAGTCCGAATTTCATGGGTAGCGTACCGGTGGAGGTCGGAGTGTGGTGGGGTCAAGGAGGGAGGAAGGAGGGACGGTGGGATGGGGGGTGGGGTGGGGGCGGAGTGTAGTGTTGAAGTGGAGTCGTGGGGTGGGGTGGATGGGGGTGGAGGGGTGGGGGCGTGGGGTGGGGTGGTCGGATGGGGGACGGTGTGGGGTGTTGGGGTGGGGTTGTGGGTGGGGAGTGGGGGTAGAGTGGGTGGGGGGTGGGATTGTGGCCGGAGCGGGTCGAATCCTAATTTCCCGGGCAACGGCGGGTACCCCAGCTAGCTTATATGTATGTGTGTGTGTGTTTGTATGTCTAACGTTCATGTTTGTCTGCGTTTATCTTGGCCTGTATACGTCTGTTTGCGTTTGTCTGTCTGTGTTCCTCTGTTTGTCTGTGTTTGTCTATATGTCTGTAAGTAGCAATAGTTACACACACAAACACACACCCATATACGTACATACATGTATACAAACACATACGCTCACACATACATAAACATACATGCACACACAACCACACATACGTAGACACATACAGACACATACAAACACAGACACGTATACACACATATGCACACCCATGCATACATATGCACGTATACATACACTCACACTGCACACATGCACGCACATCTACACATGCACACACACATACGGTCACACATACACACATGCATACACGCATACATATACACGCATGCAAACACTCACACAGACCCACACACTCAGACACACGCGCACGCACACAAGAAGATCGAACAATTCGGCGTGAAAATCCAATGCAGTGCCCGTGCTGTAGTCGGGAGCGCCTCTGAGTAGCGATATTGAAGTGACGCTTTAGAAATGAAAAAAAATAAAATAAAATGAATAACAAAAAATATCGCATAGCCCACATCATTTAATACGATTTCAAAACATTGTCCGTATAAACCTGAAGCAAACACCGCCGATGCGCACACGGTGAGACTCTAGCGCCACCATCGACAGAAAAAGATTCTAGCCAAAATCAATACACACGATAGATACGAAGTGCGGTCACCATCGTATTTAATACATCATGCCTACGCTCTAATTAACCCATATGCTAAATGCCTAAACATCATTCTGTCTGTTTACTCTTTACTTTGTCTCTCTCATGTATAGACACGCGTCTCTTTCTCGTCTATTAAGCTATTAAATAATAATCATCAGTTACCTGTTTCTCGACTAATCACGAAATGACTGCACTTATTTCTTCTTCGAACCTTCTTTCTTCTTTTCCTGATTTAAAAAGTTATTCGATTTAATTATTTATGAGCATTCACATTGCTTCCTCTGTTGTTGATGATAGTTGATTAAAGCAGCTGTTGATGCATCTGTGCTGTGTTCAACACAGCTCATAAAGCATCATGAATAGGACTAGAATTGTGTTTCTGAGCTTCTCTGTATTTTAACTTGCATGTATATTCTGCACCGGTAGACCTACCTATTAAGATGATATCCAGTTAGTTTAACCTGACATTGTGAGCCTTTGTGAGGTAGGCCTATCTAAGAAGTGCTAGACCTACTGTATATATTAATGTCGTAATTATTGATGGGCCTACAAAGCCCTGCATGTTTAGTTACATAGATAGGCCTCGTAGGATCTCGTACATCGTTACATAGGCCTAGATGCATGCATTTTATATTCATGCTTATGCATATATAGGGCCTAGACATGAATACATTCATATATCCTTGCATAAGCTACGCACATAGGGTATACATACTTGCATGCATCTAAATTAGAACATAATATTTAGGCCTATAATTATAGGCCTTGCTGGAACGCTTGCACAGGTTAAGTTTAATCTGCCTGACATAATAATATTATTGCTGGTAGATGCTATAAGTACGTTACCTTGTTTTTCTCATTGCTTTTCTTCTTGGTTTTCTTTTCTTTCTTTGCTTCTTCTTGAATCGGTGCCACTTTATTGTTTATTGTTGCTGCTGCTGTTGTTGTTGTTGTCGATGGCGCGTTTGCGTCTCCAGTCTTTCCCGCGGCTGTATCCGTCTCACCAACTTTTATTTTCTAAATAATTGGTGCCAAACTAATATAACAGTTTATGGAGACATGCAACAGATGCACGTGTCAATCGTGTCATTTAAGTTTTTTCACGATTTTCATCCCTGCCAGCAGCACTGCATAGACATAACTTAGGACTCGTGTGGCTCTAAACGGGCCTGTGGAGGGAGGTGGGAACCTTAGGCTGTTGATTGCGATTATATAATTATGGCATTTGCCTGTCGCCTTACAAAGCACAGAGATGCACTCAACGCTATTGTCACGTCTCAAATGTCATTAAGAAATTTCGAAAATTTAAGCGTATACGTACGTTACATCACGTATTACATAGGCCTACATTCGAAATAAGAAAATCTGCTTCTTTAAGCAGGTAAAGTTAGGCCCTAAAGTTTCCAATTCATTGCAGCTATGTTAACTGCTGTGCTCGTTAGCTATGCATGCCCATAGGCCTGTAAGGACTTGGTCAGGTTAAAAATAACTACCGTACCCGGTACCCAAGTCCTGTTTTTAATACAATCCATGCGGCCTTTAGGGCCTATACCGGTACATATATAGGCTATATATAATTTAGTATTACTGGCCTGTATACAGGCCTATGAGCCTAAATACTTACATAGGTATAGGCCTATGTTATCGTCTGATAAAGATATTCTATGACTCTATAAAGAATGTTAATTCCGTATCTTTAATTTAACAATCAGGTCCGATTAAAATTCGGGCAAAATATTAAAACAATTTTTAGATAGGCATGTGATTAAAACAATAGCTAATGCGTTAATATATACATGCCTATAATATATATATATATATATATATATATATATATTACTGACCTCGATGCTTCGAGTTTCATCAAGTGACGAGTGTTTGGAACTTGAGTCCTGCATACAAAATAAACAGGAACTGTATGTATATTATATATATATATATTATAAATAATTATTATATATTATATATTTTATATACATATACCTTACTATAAGTATGCCTATAATGCATAGGTGGAGACCTGGGCCGAGAATTGGGGGGGACGGAAGGACGCGAGATTTTCGAAAAATTTCCGATGACCGGCGAAATCTGAAAAAAAATTTTTTCCGCCGCCAAAAAAGTTGATGACCTTTTTTTTTTTTTAGTCGTCCGGGCCAAATCTCGACGAAATATTTCTATTTTTGCCGCCCCAAAAAGTCTTGACGCTCAAACATTGGGGGGGGGGACAAATGCATGGGCCGTTCCCCCCAACACTTTCATTGGGGGGGACCGTCCCCCCCTGTCCCCCCTAGGTCTCCGCCCATGCTATAATGAAGTAGTCGATGTTAATTAATAACACTTTATATTGCTATAGGCATAAGTATAATTGGTCAAAATATAAGAGTCTTTGAATGTAGCTCATAGTAGCCTATGAAATCTAGTAACAGGTAAACGAAAATGTAATAAGCTTAATAAAAGCGATGGGCCTGCATAATGAACACTGAGAACTAATCGCACCTTATTAGGCCTACTAAAACTGACAGAAAATGTTCATCACTAGTCTTAAATATGCCTATGTGATATTCTTTAAATTACTATATTCGTATAATATAGGCCTACTTATAATTAATTACCATAGATTAAGCAGACATGCAGAGACTAATACTAAAAATTATATAATACTACAATAGATTGTTTGAGCCGTTACTTACTCCGAGACTTTTCATCGACGCCGATTCCATCATCTTACGAGCATAACTAAGTTCTGCGTCGATGTTTTTTAACAGTTCCTCGTCATCGGTTTCTTCTCTGGTATCCCATAAATGAAAAAAACCACTTTCCACTTTATTATATCCTAGGCTACATACGGCTCTCCATAGGCCTACAATAGACCGTCTACATGAAGGCTAAATTCAAAAAGACAAAAAAATTCTCTTTGGATGAGTGTTAATTCGGACGCACAATATTATTGTGTCAATGAACGTGTCGAGGTATCATGCAGGGATAAGGTGCGTAGGCCTATACGACAGGTGTAGCCCATCCTGCTCCATCATCGAAATGTCAAAGTTGGAGAGGAGCTGGTCAAAATGTCAAGGTCAGACGCATCATTTTAGCAGAATCTTGATAGCATATATCGTTAAGCAATCATAATTAGGTTCTGCTCTTCATGATTCTTCGTAACGCATCTGTCGGCATTTAAACTGATTTCTCATCATCACGCCGTGCACATTAGCTGCTCAATAGCGCCATCGATTGAAACTTGTAGTTAACCTATAATAGTGGCTCAGCATAAGCATAAATAAGTCTTTCTCATTAAGTATCAGGCATATACGGCGCGGCGTTATGCGATGATGCTACAAGAACCTTAAAAAAATCAAATTTCAGGATAATTATTTGGAACGCGCACTTTGCGATGTTATGAATCGTCTATATCATAAAAGGTTCGGCTGACTAACTAATTGACACCTACTTGTTAAGGCCGACTTTATTTACTCTTGCATTTGTGTAGGCAAACTTGGACACTTGCTCCAAGGCTAGGAAATATTCATTCAGGTAGACAGATATATATATATATATATATATATATAAATTGCTCTATTGCACAGATATAGCCAACATTGTGAGGCGCGGTGGTCTAGTGGTGGCGTCATTGCCTTGAAACCGGAAGGTTCGAGGTTCGAATCCACCTAGCCGCGTAAGGACCTTGGGCAAGTCCTTCACTCACAATTGCTCAGCGCTTCGGCGTGAAACTCCGATGCAGTGTCCGCTCTGCATTCGGGAGCGCCTCTGAGTAGAGGGAGCTTGAAGGGGCGCTATAACAAGTGCACATACAAACAAACATTAGGCTATGGCAACAGGCCTGTTGTAGCCTACATGTAGACTATTAATAGATGAGCTAAGAGCCTAAGGCCTATATACCGGGTACACTGTGTCCGGATAAAAGTAGACCCCAAAAAGAAGTGTAATAACTCGGTCAAAACTCTTAGGATTTGTCTGACATTTTAAGCAGAGCAACAGTGACCATATACATGTATATACACGAGATCCTAAAGCCGATTAGAAATATTCGTGAGTTTGTCTAATTTATGAGCGTTTAAAATGCAGCACCAAAAAATTGAACTTTCCAACATGGAAAACCTGTAATGAAGTGAAATTCAGCTATATCCGGTGTTTAAAATGTCCTCCTTGTTCACGGACACACGACCGTAGACGTAGTAGAGTAATAGTTGTCCCGGGAGACACTCGGCTTCATATCCCGCAGATGTGGCCGTCCAGCAGTCCAGACCCTTGATCCGGAGTACACGGACTGGAGGAGCGCGTTTTTCGTTCACGCGTTTTCATGACATCGATAACCGTAGGGCGCAGGGCGCGTCTGATTGAAGAGTGGCAGATGTTTGACCAAGTGATCATCGACCGGACCATCAAACAGTAGCGTCTACGTCTACGGTCGTGTGTGTGGGAACAAGAAGGACATTTTGAACACCGGATATAGCCGAATTTCACTTCCTTTCAGGTTTTCCATGTTGGAAAGTTCAATTTTTTGGTGCTGCATTTTAAACGCTCATAAATTTGACAAACTTGCGAATATTTCCAATCGGCTTTAGGATCTCGTGTATATATGGTCACTGCAGCTCTGTTTAAAATTTCAGACAAATCCTAAGAGTTTTGACCGAGTTATTACACTTTTTTGTGGGGTCTACTTTTATCCGGACACAGTGTATATATATTAAACTAGCTACAAACGACTATAGGTACAAATGAATTTATACTGTAATGCACAATGTCATGCATCCTAACCCGTTCGAAAGTTTGATGCTTTCAGCCGCTTGCTTCAACAGTTTCAAGATGCGATCGTTGAACTCAGACAACGCCTTCAGTCCCTAAAGACAGACAAATTCCAACCAGTATTTAACCAAGATTATAATTGCATGAACATATTATCTAGGCCTAGACCAATACACATGTCTATTCGAAAACTTAGCCTACCTTCCTTTGCATCGTTTAATAATTGTAGTAATAATTGTAATAATTAATAATTGTCTCTCGTATATATATTTTACTGCAAGTAAGTATAAGTACTAAGTAGGCCTATTATACATTGCATCGTATCATATCCTCAGCAATTTCTAAAGCACCTCTTGAAGTACAATAGAACTTGAACCGTCATTTCATTGTTTTAATTTGAGAGCGCCACGTCGCGTAGGCCTAGCCGCCTAGCTAAGGCTACTTCATTGCGGGGATCTGAGCGACATTATATGCGCAAAGCTACTTAGATGGAAACGTTCCAAGTTTGAAGAGAAGGATCGATGTCTGAAATGTAATTATTTTAGTCGATATCAGACAGACGATCTAAGCTTATACTCTATAGTAACGGTTTAACCAATGATTAAACATTCGAGACTTTAAGTAGCCTAATGATCGTAAGGCTTACTGCTGTCTTGTGAGATTCTCGTCTGCCCGTGTGAGCGCCGTCGCTTGGAATGTTGTGACCAGAAGCAGAAAGGCTGTGTATGCTGGCCTGAAATTAAAAACATCATAGAAGCAGATAGGTAGATCTACTTGAATTTATTGTAGAGATAGGCAACTATTTTTACTTCGACTAAGATTGAATTTACCAGCATAAATCATGGGCGAAGACTTATGGGGAACAGAGGGGAGGTTTCCCAATGTGTGTGGTGGGGACCGTCTGTGCTTATGTTCTTCCAATATTTAAGAAGACCAAATGACTAAAAATAGGTCGTAGGAAAATTTGGTCGATGCAAAGAAAAATGTCGTCGGCGACTCAGCCGTCCGCCCAAAATGTTCATTCGTCGGTCAGATGCATAATTAGGCTATAATTATTCTAGTCTGTGGTTGAAAGATTTTGGTGAATTGGTTCAAATTCCGCTGATAATTAATTCGAGGTTTGAGATAGACGCCAGCTAGAAAAGTTTGTTCTTTCAATCTGCAGCGTCGTTGACATTGCGCAAGACGTATCAATCAATCAGAATTTGTATAGCGCCCCTTCAAGGTATCTACTTAGAGGCGCTCCCGGCCGAGAGCAAACGAAAAAAGCAGTCTTCAACAGTTTGAGAAATTGAGAGCAGTTTGGGAGGTGTCGCATAGTCAAGGGAAACCTACGTTGTTCAACATCGAAAGGCCTTTTAACATTTAGGCCTAGCCTATAAAAGTCGACCCTATATGCGGCCTAAACTTGATATCTAACTGGGTAAATAAAACATATGGATTTACCTGCAGAGCTTTTTGATTTGCAATTAACCTGCAAATTGCAACAAGAACAAAATGTGGATATATACGACCGAGCGCAGGCCTCGGCTACTCCTTAGGCGCAGGCTATATCAATTGCGTAGACGGTAGATTATTATCATTAACATGATGATAGATGATAGAATCAAGAAAACTGTTCTTTGTATAAGACTCATTTTTCAGGTCATACAGCCCTAAGCTGCTCTATAGGTGGTCGTAATTAAAATAGCTGTAGGCTATAACTGCTATATAATATATATTCTACCAAAGTGCATAGGATACCCCTATAGGCCTATAGGTCTAAACAATGGAAGGGATCAACTCGTTACAAATAAGCCAGGAAAACTGGACGGTGGATATTAACATTCAACATCGCTTTCAATTGACGGAGCCTATTTGGACGAGTAGGCCTAGGCACACGTGTAGGCCTACAGGACCTACAGCATCCACTTGTAGGCCTACACGTTGTCTTCATTCCGTCCCATTTGACATCTTTGTAGCCTACGCTTAGCCAATCTGAATCTATTGTCTACGTATCCAAGCCTAAATGTAGCAGCTTTTAATGTTGATTTGACAAAATTAAGTCTACCGTACTCTTTTATTTTTGCTTCTTGCTTTTCCAGCGTCGCCATTACGATCTTGAATTTGTCTTCAGTTTCTATAAACTCTGTAGTTTAACATCAACACAATTGATTATCCTTTTTACAATTACGCAAACCACTCTTCAAATCAACACTGTAGCCTACATACCAGGGTTGAAATTTCAATGGCACCAAAATATAGAAGTCGAGGGAACCAGCTTATTCACAGGCGCTTGGTCAGCTCATCGGCTAATCGATAGGTGGGAATGAAATCGGTGCCAGACAAAGAACCAAAGTAGTCAGAGAGGCAGGCATGCAGGCAGGCAGGCAGGCAGGAAGGCAGGCAGGCAGGCAGGCAGGAAGGCAGGCAGGCAGGCAGGCAGGTAGGCAGGTAGGCAGAAAGGCACGAAAGCAGGCAGACAAGCAGGCAGACAGACAAGCAGGCAGGCGGGCGAACACCTACCTGTAAGTCAATCTATTCGATTACTTTTGTCTGAATCTACTTATTCGCATGCAATTTTTATTAGAAGAGAAAGGCGATTGGAACCAATGTTCAAACTGTTTTCTACTCCTTATGCTGTGAGCATTGAACCTGCAGCAGCTGATATACCGGATACAGATTGAGTTAGTGAACTTTCAATGCGAAGCCCTGCTGAAGCAGGCTCGAGTATATATATATAGGCTACAACGAAGTTGGTGCTCCGGATTTCTACACGAACATCTTAAATTTCTACAAGACAAATATCAGATATACATGTAGGAGACTGACATGGTTTGGTCATGTGGTTAGAATGAATGACAGCGAGGAGGACATTGCGTTGTAATGTCGAGGGAACACGGAGTCGAGGAGGAAAAGGATAGAAAATGCTAAACACGATCTTGCATACAGACCATGAGAACGGCGTTTTGTCTCTATATAAAACCTCGTCGTCGTCAAACACTTTATGGAAGAGAAGAAGGAAAGAGAAAGAAAGAAGACCATGAACTATAAACTTTTCTGTCGCGAATTTCTACAATCCCATTAATGCATAAATATAAAATGCAAAGAAACTGATCCTTTGCAAAAGAAAAATCACGTATTACACGACCCGGTTCACACACATTTAAATCAGGCACACAACGAGGACAATGCATATATTGTTGCATGGTTCAAGATGATAGTTGACGAGATAATAATAAGTTGAAGACGTCTGGCAGTCTTACCAAAGAAGCCATCAGCCTTTGCTCTCTTCAGAGCTTCCGCGACGCTTTTAGCCGCCTGCCTCCAGGACACTGCAACAGGAGGTGCAGCTGCTTCTGGGCTAGCACCAGCAGTGGCAGCAGCATCAGTAGCAGCAGCAGCAGCCGCTTTACCTCTTGTTGCCCCCACCTCTGTAATGCGCAATAACGAAAGATGAGTTTTTGTCGGTCTTTAGAACAGTGTTGATCAGTTTAGAGCCTTAGACTATAAACTTACTTGATAGCCTGATAAGTCGTATAAAGTTATTCTCTTCACTTAAGCAGACAAGAGTCATCAGGTGATGTATGACGATCTATAGATAGCCTAATCATATAGTGTATGGTAATTTGTTTATATATTTCTCGCATTTGCTATAGCGTCTCTTCAAGCTCTATCTCTACACAGAGGCGATCCCGACTGCAGCGCGGACAGTATACATCGGAGTTTCACGCCGAAGCGCACGAACAATCGCAAGTGAAGGACTTGCTTAAGCTCCCTACGTTTCGGTTTTAGGTGGATTTGAACCTGCATGGAACACTCCGGTTCCAAGGCGCAGAACCCACCACCGCGCTCCACAATGGTGAGATCGTCGTAACTATGTCTTTGGTGAGCATAGGGTTTTTCTACCGAGTTGAAATGTACTTAATTGCTGTGGAAGATTCTCGAAAAAGTTGTCCTGGAAATAAAGGATCTTCTGATAAACACATGCAGGACAAGAGCAAACTTAGAAGTTAGAACAATCCTGCCAAACTTCACTTTGACTCGTATAAAGAAAATTAAATTAAATGTAATGTTAGACTCTACTAGTAAAAATTATTTGACGCCTTATAACTGTCGACATTGCTTTCTTCCAGTCTAAATGATGGTAAAACAATATCCTAGGTGAACGCCAAGTTCGTCAGCCGGCGCGTTGTGAGCTGAAGCCTCCATCTGCTGGCCCACGCTCACACGTAGAACTTGATGAAAGGTTCTGTCTAGCCTGATAGTTTGCAGCACATTCATGAAGCTTAGGTCTAATATTTTGTGGTGGATCATAGTAGCCTACACATCAATAGCAAGCTGCGTTACTTTGAACTTACTTGACGGCGGCGGAGGTCTAGCAACTAAATTCGAAAGACCCATCTCCTTAAACATCTCATCGGCCACTTCGGTTCTGCAATTGGCAAAACACCATAATTATTTGGTGCACCTATAGAGTGGATCATGATGACGATATCATCTACTCTAGCGCAGGGCTTCCCTTAACTGCACAATCCCTCCTTCCCTTCACATCCTCGAGGGTAAATTACTTCCAATCGGATGAAAAATAATCGGTTTTTTACTAGTTTTAACTGCACGGAAGTGCTTCAATAGCTTCATAAATCCATTTAGAACTGCACATTTTTCGTAGAACCGCACGCCAAAAAGGTCCTGCTCTATAATAGCGCGTGAACTTGACACACTAAGGCTGAAGTTTATCTCTGTGACTTAAATATTATTGGTCTACACGTTGCACAATGCACATGGCCTTCTATATGTTCCACGCGAAAAGGTCTTAAACGAACGAACACTATATAATAATAATCATTTTATATGAAGGATTATAGGCCTACAGCCGAAATAAATCCCAATATATAATTTTATCGATATATAATAAATAGGGGCCTACTACTTTGTAGACCATCAAGAGGGACGCACTGTCATTGAGGCTTTACAAGCAGCTCTTTCAAGAGACCACGCAGAAGAGCCTGCGGATTTTTTTGATTCTGTGAACAGTCTTGCTACGCTTAGTTTGATCTTACTTTTTTCGGAGAAAAGTTCTCATCACGTAGCATTTCTCCTGAATTTCATTCTTGACCGTCTGAAGCTTTCGAAGTCGGTCTCTCATGAATGTCCTTGCCTCACTGCAGTACATGAACCAGCAACGTACGTAACATCAGGACTGTAAAGAAAACTTCAGATGCATGATACAGGTCAGTGACCATAACAATGTCATAGGTCGAGTCCGTAAGCGCGTGGATCATCTTATTTTTTCCAAACACCTGCCGTCAACGAAGCTCTTAGCACAGAATGAACGAATTAAGTGATTGCGGTTTGTGGACGTGGCATTGTTCGAGGCATACTGTTAGGCGGCTTAGGCCTACATGAGTGTGTAAGATATATAAAGGAATCAGACTTTAATTGATTGTGTGTATATAGGACCGATGCGTTTGCGTAATCTGAAGCATTAGACACAAGCATTAAATCAACAACTGGACGAATTTTCTTCACAGGACTTAAGATGCGTTGCTTGATAAGGATTCATGGCAATTTTTGATAATGCATAAAAATTTCGGCTTTTATCACTGCGTGACAATCAATCATTTACCGTACGGTTGTTTGCTTGCAAGGATTATAGAAGATACACCCAGAACAAACCTTAAAATTAACAATATTGACATAGGAAATATAAAAAACCTATGTTGACAATGAGAAAGAGACAGACAGACAGACGGACAGACAGACAGACAGACAGACAGACAGACAGGCATACAGACAGACAGACAGACTGACAGACAGACAGACAGATAGACAGACAGAGGATACAGACAATCGGAGAGAGAGAGACAGACATAGACAGAATGGGAAAATAGACATCATAGACATCATGGACACTGTAAAAGAGGAAACGAGATTAGACGAACCTCATGGCGTTGCTTGAGCTAAGCATATCCTCATCAGACATTGCAAGCTGACACGCTTCAACGTCAAACACCGCAGCTGCAAACCACTGCATATACATCAAGCATAATAGGATATAACCTATAAACTTAAATATATTATATATATATATGTATGCAAGTATGACAAGTATGTATTGTATATATAATTAGGTGCACATGTATAGCTATAGGCTAAACCATCAAAATGATTTCAGTTGTATTTTTTACTGAATAAACATTAGGGTGGTCCTCAAAAATAATTTTTGGAATTTCGGTGATGTCATTTTGATCTCATTTTGTTACCTTGCCTTAGTGATGAATAAGTGCGAAATTTTAGTCTGGTTGAGGGATATTTAGTGGTCACTCAGTGCTCTTGATTTTTTACCATTCGTGACAATGCAAAAAACAGGCAAATAAGAGAATTAAGCTCTACTGACAAGGACAATTTTTAGATCAAAGGAAGAAGTTCACCAATTTAGACTGTAAGAGACTGAGTGGCATATAGATCTACTGAATACTGATATAAAGTTAATAATTTAGTTTTGAAATAATTTTTTTTAATTATTGCAAAGGCTGCCATTTGCTGAACACGTTCTGTGCAACAGTTTTAGAGGGTTTTCGATTGTTGGAGTCTCCGCACTGTAGGCTTAGGCAGACTTCTTAGCCTCAAGAAACTGATTTCTGTGTTCAACTTGCATTAGGTATATCTCCCAATTCTTTGTCAAGTTTTACATCCCTCTCGGCAATGTGGTTTTCAACTCTGAGACTCTGTGCATCATTTTGAATTCTGACAGTCATCCATTTTGTGTCCATTGGTCAGTATTAATCACAGTTATTAACTTGCATGGAAGTTCTAGTATCTCCATTAAGTTCAAAGTACTGGCTATAATAAAAGCTTCCAGCTGTCTATATACTGCTCACATGAATGCGAATGCTTTTTCAGACGTGCGTTCTATTCTGAACTATGAGATGACTTTATCATCTTTCGCTGCACAAGTTCCATGGTTGATGACAGGGTCAAAACAAGGCTAGGGCTACCATCCCCTCACTCACATATCACAAATCCTTAGAAAGAGCCTTATTGGTTGCTGCAGAAGTGACACCATTTGTATATGGACTCTTTGTACTTGAAGATAGACTTCAGCTCAGTTCCTTGACGCAAAGAAGTCTGCCCTAGACCAACAGTACTGCTGAGACTACAACAATCGAAAAACCTCTTAAACTGTTGCACAGAGGTATTTCATGGTAGTCATCTCAAGGCTGGTTGCTAAAGTCTTAAGAGCTCTTTTGAAAGTCTGAGTTGATGAGTGGCAGAAAATCTGAGCATTTCGGATCTTAAACTGATGTTTTTGAAGTGATTTACAACAGTATCCATGCATGGCGATCTCTCAGAGACGCGCCTTCAAAAGTATGATGTCTGGACCACTTGATGATAATGCAGATGATTGTTTGAACGCATGACCATTCCGTGCTGTAACTACAATGCAATAAGTCCTTTCCATTATTGTCTCAATCAGAGAGCATCCTGTGTTTGATGCTGTAGCCTAGTATTGAAGCACTTCACTTTGACTCTGTCATATCAACCACAATCTTTCAACTGAGTCGCAACAGCTTGTCTGATTTCTTCTTCTGTGCCATGACTTAATCTTAGCGCTTCAAGTTATTGATTCACTTCATATCCTAAAACCAATAACCTATTTGGCATATCTAGCAACTGGTTTTTTCCGGTAGTAACAGGAAGGATCTTTTCATCCACCCAACACATGACTATCAAGTTAGTACCAAGTACATCCATAAATTTATCCCTCCGCTCTTATTACTGAAACAATGATCCAAAGGTCACATGCTCTTATCAAAAAAATATTGAAGGAATAACAACATCAGCTTCTACCTACAGACTGATAGACACTATCAAACCATGGCAACTATGACAACCTCTAATTATAAATAAACGAATGTTGACATAATGTACAGTAAGAGCACTGCATGGTGTATCTCACTATACTCTCACCTTGTTGAGTGACCTCTAAAGTTTGAGCAATTTCAATAAAACTTGGTCAGAATCATTGTCACATGATGCATAACAGAATAGAAGGGTACCATCACGCAATTTTTAAATTTTATATTTTCCCATGGCTCTGTGGACCACACTAATAAACATGTATCAAAGTAAATCGACGAATAGCTTGAGTCTATGTCAGTAGATCGTATAGTTTCGCAACAGCACTGCCGTGGTATACAGGACCTACGCGGGAACAAAAAACGCGCCCATTCAGTAGGCTACACTTCGGATTGAGGTCTGGGCTATTGGGCGGTCAGAGCTGCGGGTATGAAGTCGGGTTTCTCCGGGACAGCTACACTACTATTATAGTATATACTGCATCTTTCAGGCAATTTTTTTGCCGATTTCCACCCCCGTCTATAATGCGTAGTCTATCGGGGCTCATAGCATAACGCAGTTCGGAAAGGTAAGCTTACACCGAAGATTGCACTTATCGTGTGTGCACCTCGGCCTTACAACTTTCTACCGGAAAACGCATAAATTGTGATGAACTTTAGCAGGGTCGTGCTTGCTATTCATATAGACTTATCCTTTGCCTTAATTTTTTTAGCAAAACAAAAATGAACATTTTGGGAGAAAAACTGATAGTTATTCGACATAAATATATTCGCGTATACTTACGTCGTAAAGAGAGAGCATGATCTGAAACAACAGATAACCGGTTATCACTATTTTTGCTGCTAATCAACATTCAGTCACTCTGTAGGCTACATGTATATCCATTTTTATTGCATTTGCGACTCATCAAACACGTTCTTGCTCGTCCTATGCGATGTTATTACAACGACTAAATCAGCACGATAGTTGTGAAGGCAAATCAGATAGGCCTATTCAAGTATCTATAGACCTATGCAAATATGCATCTAATAGGCTATATCAAAATATCAAATAGGCTATACAGGCCTATCAAATATGCAAATCAGCGTATTCAGATATTCTCCACTGAGAACATTTTGAACAAGTTGCAAATACTGTTTCTATAACTGAGAAAGAGCATCGATCTGATATCATTATTGTGCTTAGCCTATAGCCTTATAGTATGCAGTTACTCTACAAGAACGTAGGCTATATTTGGAATAGCCAATTAGCAAATTAGCCTGCATGCAGAATTGCAGATGTGCATGTCAAGTGTCCTTAACAGCAGGATGGAGTTGAATCGAGACCTTAATGTTTTCGTAGCTTAGATCACGTTCGGATGTAAGTGTATGCTTCGCTTTCGACTCCATCTAAAAAAAGTCAATGAGAAGACATCACATCATTTCACATGCACGTGCAGTTGACGACCATCTTCGCTAAGAAACACTGCTTTGCTATCAGATACATCAACAACAGAGCTAGTGAAACATGGAGCAATTAAGGAGTATTAGCCTACTATTAGCCTGCGCGCGCTATTTATAGTAAACTTCCAAACCAATGGCGGTGTCATGAAACGGAGTATCCCCCCTGAAAGCTATCCGGGGGGATGAATGAATCTATCCCCCCGGATGGAATTAACCGGTCTATACTATCCGGGGGGATAAACCATTCTATCTCCTTTTTTGAAAAATGCGCATAATAAAAAAAATTATGCTGTAATCAAAATTTAAAGTGACTCTAATTGTTTTAAGTGTCCTAAGCAATGCTCAGATAAAGGCAACTCGAATTTAGTAAGTGACTCTGAGTGTTCTTAAGTGTTTTAAATGTTTCAAGTGCTCTAAAAACAGGACAAAACAAATTATCTAGTAGGAATAAACATACATGTTAGTGTCATTGTTCAAAATAAAGCAGATGAAAATTAATTTGCAAAACAAAATACACGCGGAAGCGGTTTTTTCGACTTTTTTTAATTTGGGGGGATACAATTAATATGGGGGATACTCTATTTCGTGACAGCGGCTTCACGGGTTAATCGCCTCATTTGATTTTCTGGGTCTCGTAATTGAGAGGGCTTTTCATGCAGGTCATATAGTGTGGGGAATGCCCAGCAAACTTTGTAAGCTAAACTTCCATGATAAAATTAATGTAAAATACTCAACATCTCTATTTATTTTATTTAATAACTTGTGTGCTCAACTCTAAAGAACTGAGGCATGCATGCGCATGCAGTTGCGTATTCCTATCGGAAATCTGGGCCACCTTCCTAAAGATTTTGCAATTGGCTCGGTCTGTGTTTCATGAATGCTTGTTTTATTATGAAAACGAAAGTTACGACTTCAAGTATAATAAATAAATATACCAGCGAATACCTTCAAGTTAAAGGGTGGTTATAAAAGCTGGTAAACGAAAGAAAATATCGCCGTAGGCCTATCTTGGATCCGAGAAAAACCCATGAGAATTCTTGGGAATCTAGAAAAGGTCATGGAAAGTCAAAACAGACACAGACAGACACAAACATTTAGAAAGACAGACGGATGATCCAACAATGAACTGCATGGTGTATAATTCATCTGAGCTCACCTCGAATGGTGGTTCGATAAAGATGTCGTCGAAGCGACTCACTTGCTATAATACAACGAATGCAACAGACGAAAAACTTACATTTTCATCCTATAATTATAGGATGGCTATGCACACTACGCTATTATGGACATCCGCAGGCTTCTGCTTTGCGTGACATTATAATCTCAGAACCAGAAAAAATTATATCATTTTCAGAATAGGTCTATTCAAACACAATATTGACTGACTAATAACATGATAGAGAACTGATATATCACAATTCCAACGAGTACAGTCAGCACACATATCCTTAGATCTTCAATCGCAGAGTTAGCCTAGTGTAGGCCTATAGCACATAATTATTGTCTGATATAATTTCTTATTGCAAAACCTGCAAGTGTAGGTTATAGGCTACACTGCTCTGCGATGTGATGCGGTGTAACATGACGTACAGCCTACAGTAGCTTAATTTAGGTTCTATTGCAATGTAATGCAATCGAATCCAATCAAATCAAAGTATTTCTATAGCGCCGCTATGACGATTCACAAAGTTCGTCATAATTAACAGCGCTATATATATATATAGCGCTGTTAATTATGACGATTATATATATATATATATATATACTAGTCCTGGGCACGACGTTAAACTGCATCCATCCTCCGCCACAGGGAACCGACAACTTCCCTGTGCCGGTCCTAAGCCCGGACAAAAGGAGGAAGGTTTGCCAGATGGGTGGCGATACTCTGGCAGTAAAAGACCAAGACGATTGAAATCCGCAAAAACCACGACACAAGTGACATAGCGGCCCAGATGCTTCAAGGTGTCATGATGTGGAGCAGGCATGTACAGGTCGGTCAGGACACACCAGTGGAGAGAGTTGGAGGAGAGAGCATGGGACACATACGGGCATTGACCCAGGTTGTCCTTCATGCCTCTCTCCCAATATTCTCTTCATTCAGACAAGGTGGTCCAGCTGCTTCAAGATGTTAATGGTATGGAGCAGACCTGCTGATCGGACCTGTGAGAAGCTGGGTAACATGACGCGAGACAGACTCAGACAGAGAGTGGCGTCGGACTCCTACGGGCACTGTGCCTATGGATATTGATGATGATGATGATGATGATGATGATGATATATATATATATATATATTATATTTAAACGACCTTGTAGATGTCGTTGAGAGTGTTGACTGTTTGTCGTTCCTTCCTTTCCTTCTCGTGCGTATTCACTGTAACCGGGTCGAACAGAGCCATCGGAAAATCCATCGGATCGGTCGACTGTGGATCGATCATCGGATCGATTCGATCATCGCTTGATGCTAATGACGATGACTTCGATGACGATGTCGTCTGTGCTCCAGGCGCCTTCTTACCAGGCTTCAAACCCCCGCCGACGCCGCCGCCGCTGCCGCCGGTGCCTTCGTCCTTCGGCATTGCGTCAGTTGACGGCTAATATCAAACGTTGCTTACAATTACGGATATTCCAATTTTTTCGGTCAGTGAAGATTCGATTTGTCTTGTGGACTAGGAATTGTGATCAGACATGTTTAGAAACGAGCGGGTGTGGGTCTAATTAAGACGAGGCAGACTGGTCGTCACACCTAAAATGCCTTTGATGTTATGGCCTATGTGCCAACCTATGTAGCCGAGATTCTTGTTATTATAGGCTTACTAGTATTATAGCCTAAGTCACTTCCCGTGATGCCTTGATGGGAATAAATATCTGCGTCACTTTGAACTGTGAGTCATAGATTGCTATGGCAACGGAACTTCGAGAAGTTGCAGCTATATTTAGGATTTGTTTTAGGAATTTAGTGATTTTAGTCCATTTGTTGGTTCACAATAAATTATCTTACGTCATAATAAAATTGTTACATCATAACAATATTGTTTTATAGAATCACTAGATGTGGGACCTGGCGTTGCCCGGGAAATTTGGGGTTTTCGACACTCCTCCTCTGGGGTACCCGGCGTTGACCGTTAAATTTGTGCAGCGTCGCTAAACACTCGATAATAACTACTAGGCTATTAGTGTGCAGGAGTATTTGAACGATTTTGTAGTTATAAGAAAGTCAGGGAACTTCGATCAGTATTTCTTTATAATTGATTTCGGAATAACTATATAGGGGATTATAGGCCTATAGTATCGAGGATCTGTATGTGTCCTCTAGGGTCAGGTTAGGCGTCGTGTCGGTTAGAATCAGGTTAAGCGTCGTGAGTGTCGATTAAGGTCAGGTTAGTCGTCGTAAAGGTTGGTTAGGGTTAGGATTAGTGTCGTAATTAGATACTTTCCAAAGAAACTATAATGAACTTGTCTCCCCTATAAGCCTACTATAGTTTTGCCATATGAAAAATAAATTTGCTCGAATCTTGCGGCGTTTTATATTAGATGCTTTTTTTCAGATTTCTTTTATACCAAAGGTGAGTTGCTTCAGCTGAACAATCGTTTGAATGATGACTTAATTGCGTCTCAGTGCAGGGCTGTTTTTAAGGAATTTTTAGAACTGCACAACTCCTTCTTTCCTTTCCCATCCTCCATGGTAAATTACTTCCAATCGGATGAAAATGACCTTTTTTGCTAGTTTTAATTGCACAAAACGTGTGACAGAAGTGCTTCTACAGCTGCACAAATCCATTTAGAACTGCACATTTTGTGTACAACTGCACGTTAAAAAAAGCCCTGTCTCAGTGGATGGAGATAAAGTTACAACTTGAAACAATGCGGAGGATAGGTTTCATGATGTTTCATATAAAACTTGTCACTTTGGCATGCACATAATATTATATGTAGGCTATGGTCGCGAGGTATGCCTATATGTGATGCAAGAGCCACATGAATGCTTGCAACATTACAACGCAAAGCAGTTTTATGCAACTCAAACCTATGGACCGCAACATCCAAAATGCTGCCTCCCATCGCACTCAAGTTGGGGCAATCAAGTTTAACGCCTATAAAGAAATGGCTTTAATCCCTTGGTTCCAAAGAATGCACACTCCACGTAACCAACGACAGCAACTATCTCAATTCGTCAATGGCCGATATATTTAGTTCCCGACAGGTTTTGCGACATCTCAATTTTCCAAACGTCCTGGAGCAGCACACACACACGCGGAAAACTCCCTCCGACCGATATTACTTGGGGAGAGGAGTGGGCGTAATAGCTCGATCGCTTTCCATCGCCCCCCCCCACCCCACCCCAGACGGTGTACGGTACACGGATCGCGTAGTTGTCTGCGTCCGATAAGAAAGAGTCCCTGCGAGCCGTCATGCGCTAATGAGTCGAGCAGTAAAGCGGACATTTAACGCAGTTCTGTGCTTATCGTCCGATCAACGGTTGTCGGCATGCAGACGTAAGATGTCCCGAAGGAACCCCCGACGACTGGAGGCGCTGCCCGTAGGTGGTAATTGGAGAACGGGGTAGCAGCAGAAGATGTATGGCGGAGGGCGTGTGTGATGGGGGAGGGAGTGAGCGGGCGAGGAGCGTGAGTCAATTGCTTGCTGTCAGAAGATTAAGAACGATATGACGTTCGAGGATCTGGAATTGCACGGAAGGGGGAAGAAAGGGAAGAAGCGGAAGAAGCGGAAGAGTGGGGGAAGAGTTGGGAAGAGCGGAGGATGGGTGGGGAAAGAGTCGTTCGTGGAATTGTCGACAATTGATTGGTATGCGATTGCTTTCATTTCAGTTGCCGAATAGTGAATTAATGATATTCCCAGAATAAGGCACACTGCAGTGCGTGTAGTTTTAACGGGGCTTATAACTATTATAGTCTTGCAATAGTTTCCATTCTTGGAGTGGCTAAAGCCTTCTTGGGGGGGGGGAGCTCGGGAAAAGATACCATTTACACGGTACAAAAATGAATCTGGGTCTTCTGGGGGGGGGGGCTTATCCCCCTTAGCCCCTGATAAACTCCACCCATGTCGGGAGACCGACAGTAAGAACATGCATCCCAGTTGATTAAAGAGCGTCTGCGACGTAAGATTCAAATCGGACAGTCTTGAAAACGTAATCGTTGAATCTCTGCGATTATTCATACAAATAAGCTTGCAATAGGAAATGGCGGGGCAGCATCTGCCACCTTGTTTCAAATACAGGTCCGACAGACAGTATAGTACTCTACAGTCAGTCACCACCGCCTTCAACTCCGCCTTCTTTTGGAGTTCTTCCATACTTCAACCGCTGAACGTATACATGTAGGCCTAGGCCCTACACGTATAATATTAATGACTGAATTATGGCGACTGGATATGCACAATGCACATGGAGGGCAAGCGCGTCTATGTAGGCTACGGTACTCAAATAGGAGCGTTAAGCAGTTAACCAGTACAACATGCTCCGTTGGTCACACGAGTGCATTGCGCACCAACATCAAAACAGTCCGATGAGTGTCTTAAACAACCATTGAGATGAGACCCACAGATGATGACCAGACGAATATGGATGCTGTGTTTAAATCTCAAGAAGACCAACGTCCGGTCTCAAACACTCAACAGAATTCGGTTCCATGTATGCCCATAGTTTCCGTACATAGGCGGCATGATATGCCATGGGATGTCGTTAAGTCGATAGCCTACGCCTCAGTGGTCAACTTTCTGCGAGCGGATAACTTGATCATACGCGTGACTTGGTGCTTATAATGGATTGGTCCGTTGTGCGGATGACCAGTGGGCGTCTTCCTGTTGATGAGTATAGTGAGTGGTCAGTTGGCAACTGATCACAACACCTGGCCACTTTTAAAAGACCAAACTTTTAACGGTTCTGGATCTTTCTTATAGCAAGTCCTATACGTAAATTAAATAATATCGGAGTGAGACATAAATCTCGTAAAGGCCTACTCTTCAATGCCTTTCAAATGCGTGCAGGCAAACTAGCTATTAGCCCACACAATATACCCATCAAGGCGTTATATGTGTTGCATATTATTTAATAAGATGCAGAACCTTTAAAAAAGAAATTTTGAATGCTTGAATGAATCCTGTTGAAATTCACATGACATGCATGCGCCCAGGGATTCGGCCGATTCTTAAAATAACATTTACAAGAAACAGGTAGGCTAATAAAAAAGTTTTTAGAACAGAGGATTTAGAATTGCACACTTGAAGTTGTTTTGAACTTGAAGGTTCATAGCATATTATTGACACAAAATGACGTAGCTTAAACAGAAAGATGACTGTAGCCTGCATGGGCCTACCCTATTATAGAAGTTTTGTTCCTAGATGGTCTATCATGATTACTTGAATAAAAGTCGCAATCATAGCCATAGGCCTATTGATTAAGCCTATGATCTAGCTCATATTATTTTGTGCTTCAATAGGTAGGCCTGGTTGAAAGAAATCAATAATAACTTATTTTCTAATTCATTAGGAATCAATCCATTGCATTGACGCGAATACGAAGCCACGGAGACTAAATAGTTTGACGGGCTATCATTGCGCCCAAAGGAAACTAAGTAAAAAGATAGTGGCACCACACATTTGAAATTCCAGGACAACGCTAAAAAGGGTGTGGTAGAAACGTTCGGATACAATCGTGCTAAATAAAAAGCCGTTGAAGAAGTTGAGAACATAGTTACTAAAATTAGAAAATATTGTAACTTCATACGCATAAATAATAAAGATCTGTCAAATTTAAAAGTTATTATACGTATTAGTCTATGAAATTGATTCATTGAAACGCTTGAACGTTGCAGATTATAGTCGCTAGGTGGCCATTTTAACTAGCCACGTAGCGACTACATCATACACCCAACTTCTAAGGAGGTTCAACTTCAGTGGTAGGCCTACAAGCAATTTAACACAACTAAGCCTAAATTAAAATACAATCTGAAATCGATCTACATGTTTTGTATCCATGGGTTTGGCGAAGCTGATTTAAGGCAAGGCTGGTGTATTAGCCGACACGGATTTTTATGTAGCGATGACGCCGATGAGACCATTTCGGCGATTAATAGGCCTAGGCCTACTTGCATGCAAACTTTTATGGCAAGAAATAGTGTTGGACCATCGGACATTCTTCAAAGTGGTTGAACCTTTCGAACTTAGTGTGCAGCTCTGGCTATTGCGGACTTGATTTGATATAGCGCCGGTGATAAGCTGGTCTCCCTGACGTAGCCATGGGCGGAGTTTATCAGGGGTTGGGGGCTAAGCCCCCCCCTCAAGAAGACCCAGTGTCATTTTTACCGTGTAAATTGTATCTTTTCTCGGGTCTAGCCCCCACGTGAAACATAGGAATGACTAAAAAAGGGTCATCAACTTTTTTGGCCGGGAAAATTGCTAGTTTTCGCCGAGATTTGAGACCGAGGACTAAAAAAAGGTCATCAACCTTTTTGGGCCAGGAAAATTGTTCTCGTTTTCTGGACCGAGTCTCAGCCCCAAAAAAATTTAGACCCTCCAAGAACGGAAGCCAAACTCCGCCCATGGACGCGGCGTTTGTGGGGCTAAGAAATTCTCGAAGATTTACATTACATTACATTAAATAGTAGGCCTAGTCTTCTTTTCACACCCCAACTCCACACAAATAAACGTCTGACCCTCGTTATTTTTCTACAATTTTTATACTGCTCAGGCCTCTATTGTCATTCGAGTCTATACGCCTAATTAAGAATTATCTTTTCATCGTCACCATCCACTATTAAGCTGGTCTCAAGAAATTCAAGAAGCCTGGCGTCTTTCTCTGGCCAATAGAAAGTCGACGGCCAATAGAAAGTCGACTGACCTTCTCCGAAGGATTTCGACTTGAGACGCCGTCTTCAATAGAGAGCAAGCAAATAAGTAAGTAGGTAAGTGAGTATAAACTTTGTTATGTCAATTGCCCGAGGTGACAATCGATTGGTGGACATAGTGATGACGGTGTCGTGGAATTCCTGTATACAACACAAAATTCACTCTAGACATAGATCTGGTCTTTTATGCAAAACTAACCGGCATTGACCATTGAAATCTTCGAAATAAATCATTAGCCAATCAGGCACTTCCTTGTATCCGGATCACGGATATCTTCACTATGCCTCAACTGACTGACCGAACGAAGACATCACGCCCACCCTCGCAGGGAGGCTGCCGGAAGGGCGCATGGCAGAGGGTGGGCGGAACATGGACTTGACTGATCGCATTGATCAGTTGGGCTGCGGTGGGTGGGTACTGGGAAGAGCAAGCACGTTGCACGGAATGTCGATGGGTGTCGTTGCGGAACTTAAATGCACTGAAGCGGAGCAGCTTTGTAATCATAGATCAGACTTCGGTCATCAACGCTGGTCACTTCCGCTGCCGTTGCTGCTGCTGCTGCTGCTTCTGCTGTGTTTCCATTGGACCAGCGTCTTCCGGCTAAATGGCTGCTTCTGATGTACCGGTAAGTCAAGCAGAATCGACTAGTGTGCCATAAGACTTTCTGATGGGGTTTTTCACGCTTGGACTAACAGCTGATTCTGGTCAGAATTTGCAGCTGGCTAATCGCAGGCAATATTCCTTCTCACGGAATCAATTAGGGGCCAGACTATCCTCATTGTAGTGTTGGTGTTAGGATAAAATGCTATTTAGTTCTGAAGCGCCTCTGGCGAGTTACATAGAATTGGCGCTGTACACAGTTTCCACGACGATTACAATTACGGTTGTACCTCCACGACGATTAGCCTACAATTACGGTTGTAGCCTACATCTGTAGCCACTGGACTACGGTGCATCAGCCAACATTATCTTTATGAAAGCTTGACTCAAAACCGTCGGCGAGGTTATTAAGCAATTGCACTGAAAATAATTATCGATAGTCAAGTAAACGCCGATCAGTGTGATCAATCATTGAATTTTTTTCTTACTGGATGCAGGTCTTTTAATTTTATAACATGATATAAAATTGTAAATATGAACAAAATGTGTTTGTGTGATTTTAAAAATTTGCAAAATGTAACAAGCCTGTCTGGTTATTTTTTACTTTTTTTTAAATGAAAGAACATCGCTAATGCGTGGCCGCTCAGACACTCTGACCGCTTAAAATGATAATTCTGGAAATGGTTTCCTATGCCAACATCCAAGCTAAAAAGGAGTCGACCATTCACACGAAAATAGATCGACTATGTTTAAAATGTGGTGATATTCTGATTTCTGTGTTTTACTTCGAGGAGCTAGGTGTTTCAATCATTAGCGCAAAAATCTTAGTAATGTGTCATCTATTTTTGCAGATCCTCTTATAGGCTAACATTAACAAACTTCCAATCTTGTTTGAAACTTTGAGTTCAAATTAAAAAAATGCAATTAAATGACAATTAAATTGAGAAATAACTAAAATGCTATTAGGAATATGTTCTAATTAATGAAAAAATCCCTAATTTACGAATAACCATGTAATAATATTATTTTAAATAATACAGTTCGTTTTTGTTTGCGCATGCTATTAAAGTTAGTGGTCCGAGAGCTTCCAACAAAGTTATTACCGGTCCGTGGCTAGCGGAAGTTTGAGAACCACTGCGCTGGATGACTGATCAAGCGCACAGAAGTTGTCTAAATTATACCAATATCAATTTCGAAACTGAGAGTGCTTTTGGTAGCTTTGAATAAGGTGTTGGATTCTGTGGATAAAGTGCAATTATTGATTATTATCCATTGTATTTGTTCTTCGTAAAGGAACCTTTCTGTTTCAACAACGATCCACATCGTTATCTCTTTCAAAGCAATCGTCACCAATGCAGTGAAATGCCTCTTCCACCTTTTCCCACAATCATGCAACACGGATCCCTTTCCACTGATCATCGTCTTCGGCATCCCTGGAAGAAGGATCCCACATCTTCCCAGTCTTTTTCTCCGTCGGAAGGATCCAATAATCATGCTACTGGATCAACAACTTCAGCGATTCATGGTCCGAGTAATTGGATGTCCACGACTGACCAAGAGTTGGGCTACTGCTCCAAGAGTTCAATTTTAACTCGCAACATGACTACGCCTGCTGGAACCCTGCTGAGTGGTGGCTACAATTCAGCGACTAAGTTCCTCGGTGGAACCTTGGAACACCCGTACTGGAACAGTCCCATGATGGAGCTGTACGCCCGTTGGCCTGGAACGGAGCTGAACAGTGGGTTCTGCGATACCACGTGGTCCACGTCTTGGCAATCGCCTGTGAAACCGATGCATGGTCACAGCGGTTGCTCCTACGACTCACGCGGTTCACAGATCGGGTTTTTCAAGGGTGGTTCGGTCGTTGCTCCGGTTACATGCGACCTTTATGGACCTCAGGTTGCTCCGTCAAACCAGATGACTTCAAGGTTGGTCGAATCAAGACCAACGAAGACCAGTGACCTAACGAAAGATGTCAAGGGCGTCCGCAGAACATCACAAGTGCACATCGTCAATTCTGACGACAGCTTTGACTTTCGGTGGTCTTCGAAGACAGAACCTGTGGTTGGTCGGCAGTCTTCAGAGGTCAGCAGCAATCCATGGAAGGGAGGAGGGTCCAGTGGCGTCGACGCTATCTCCAACTCGGCCTTTGGCGTTCCTTTGGTCAAGCTATCGGGGAACACTTGGGAGAAATCGCCACAGTCATGGATCACCAATCCAAAGCTTCCCGTCTGGAATCATCTACCGACCAGTCAACCAATACCTACTTCCACCAGACGCAAGTCGATGCCGCGTGGGTCCTGCACGTGTCCCAACTGCAAGGCAATGGATGGACTACCGATCGGAAGGAAGAACATCGCCATGCAGTCTGCAGGCAACCTACACATCTGTCACGTGCCAGGCTGCGGCAAATGCTACAACAAGACGTCGCACCTGAGAGCACACCTGCGCTGGCACACAGGTGAACGTCCGTTCGCCTGCGGATGGCTGTTCTGCGGGAAGCGGTTCACTCGCTCCGACGAACTGCAGCGCCACCTGCGAACGCACACGGGAGAGAAGAGGTTCGTCTGCTCCGTGTGCAGCAAGCGATTCATGCGAAGCGATCATCTGAGCAAACACAAGAAGATCCATCAACAGAGGCAGATGACGTCGAATGGTCGCATCATTCGGAAGATGACGTCAACAACGACGACGATCATCAATGACAAAGGATCCGTTCTGTCCAGCTGCAGTAGCAACAGCAGCCATACGGACAGTGACACAAGTCAGCTGTAATAATATTGCGCCGATCTCTTAACCCTTTACCGACTGATGCATGGTCAGGGCTGTGCACGAGGGTGTACGCGGGTATACTGCGTGTACTGCATGAATGTTGGGAATACAAACAGAGATGAGTAGCGACGATATCTTTGTGTCTTCAGCCTCCAGAACGAACATGCTCTTAACGATCTTCCGTACATCGAACAAGGGATTGTTGAGCGAGAAATCTTAAAACAGAGAGAGGTGAAATAGATCAGGACGATTACAATTTGTTTATTTAAATTTGTCTGAAATAGATTTCATTTGTTAGTCAAGAAATATTTGGCATCGTGTAGGCCTACCTAGTTACAAAAATGAGGATATATGCGGGTGTACAGCGTACGTGTACTTACCTCACAAAGGGCAAAGTAAAAAGTTGCTATAAACTAAGTTGCGAGTAGAAAATAGCAGAAATTCGCAGTTTTAGAAGAAGTTAAGCTATAGCCTACAGGCCCTACACTGAAATAATTATATTAGATTGTTACGCCGCGGTTAACGTTTTCCGGGCGAAAAACCTACGAAAAGCATCTGGTCAGCAGAAATATCGACGACATTTCGACGATTTAAAAAATGTCAGAAAATTTGACCGAAAAAGTCGATTTTTTCCGACCGGAGCGTGTATACTCACCTCTAAATTTACCAGTACAACCCTGCTGATGGCATAAGATTTCCCAAACCATGTACTAACTTTAGTCGGTAAAGGGTTAAGGTCCGACATCCTCCATCCACTTGACGTTGGCTCCAATCACATCCCTTAAATCTTTTTTTTGCCGTGGCTGGGCTGGGAGCGCCTCCGAGTAGTTTCTTGAAGGGGCCCTAGGCCTATATAAATTCTAAAAATGAATGAATGAATCAAAATATAATCAGCAACGAAGGCGATCTTTTAAGTGAAGCGAAAACAACGAGGCTGATTAGACAAAAACGTCTAACGTCAGAAGCACAAGGCCGAAGCAATGAAAGAAAGGTTTCAGCTGAGCTTTCCTTACTGATGACAGCGTGATTGTCATTATTGCTTATGAAGTTGCAATAAGGGTGTCGTGAGAAATCTATAGAGTTATGTTAGCTTTTAGCACTATATTACTATTAGCTGCATGGTATAGGCCTACATATAATAGAAAGACATGAAAGTTTTATTCCAGATCGCAGTCGTTGACCTATTGATTAGAACTTTACTAGTACGATTTATACACGCATCTTGATCTCCGAATTTCTAAAGCGCCACTCGAATGCCAAGCGCAGGGCACCAGCTTATTGATGAGCGTATCGACGACTGGACGATCCCGCCGAACCTCCTCGGTCAATGGCACTCCTCTTTCTTACCTGAAATGGCTTTATGTTATTTTAACTGAGAAACCTATGCAGTTGGAAGCTAAAGTTTTAAATTGGTTAAACATTTGCTTTTTATCATGATCCAGAGGCCTATCTTTCAGTATTCGAAAGTGCTCTCCGAACGTGCCAAGTCCAAAGAATTAAATTTGGACATTAACGTGAAAAGTATGTCTACCTAGTCACACGAGCCATGGATAATAGCACTTTAACATAGTAGTCGCTGCATATATCTCTTCCGTAATGCATTGTGATTAGCCTACTACTACACTCAATTAAAAGTTAACAAAGCTTTCTTTTACTTTTTACCAGGACGTTCGATGCTGTGAACTCTTGTTATCGGAAATTATTACGTCACCCATCGTAGGTCACTTAGTTCACTGACTTGAACAGAAATGTGATTTTCAACATAATAGGCCTATATATATATATATATATATATATATATATATATATATATATATTCAAGTGCCTAGTAGAGCAGACTACAAAATTAATCAGATTTCTAGAACATTTTAAGTTCAATATGAGATCTGCTGATCAACTCCATTCTCTCGATAAGTATAATGTATATCGATGAGAACAGCATAGTTGATTACTCAGATCGATAGATTTTTATATGGTACATAAAACCAAAGCATTATGATAAAGATAATAATAATATATTATGTCCAAACGCCAGGCACAGCCCTCTCGGTACACGTTTACACGCTATAGGGTTGCAAGCAGAGGTCCTGAGACAGTAAGTTGTCCTATACATGATATTGTGTATGGACCTTCAGCAGGACTTTAAATCACCTTAGACAGATGCAGATTTACTTGCAGTTTTGCACTGTTTTCTAATAAAATCGAAACATAGTCAATTAGTTGCTACATTTTTGCATCGTGACAATTGTTTTGTGAACGTGAATAAGACATGGTTGACCACCGCCCTTAATAACTCCTCTGCTCTTCTATCTGGTATCTAGGGCAACAAAACTGATTTTCATTTCACATCTCTGGAAAACCTCTGACTTAACGCAGCACTCGTGAACAAGATGGTACCCTGCGCCTATAGCTTTCAAGCGGTGCTTTAGGAAGTAAAAATTTACAATTACGATCTTTCGGTAACTATTCGAGCCACGGCTTACACACAAGAAGGCTATATCAATACATCATAGATCTATTCAGTGTTTTTAATCGGTTATAGTCTAATACTATAATATTATAGTCGCAGATCAAAGTTGTGCCATTAGTCGACGACCACATCTTAAGTAGCCGCTTGTTTAATTTCGCCACTCCAAGTTGCCAATATTATAATCGTTCGGTTCAGTTCTTATAGTCGCTTTCGGTTTCGTAAGCTTATAATCTGAAAAGTCCAAAATAAGTTATGTATGCTAACGAATGCAATGTAGACTTATGTAAGCTTACATAAAAAACGACAATATCGTTAAGAAATCCGTTCTAAACTTTGTGGCATTCATTCAGCATGCTTCTCCGTGACTTGCCCTCTCGTCTTAGTAGTGAAGGTCAAGACGCCATATTGCGTAGCCGGGCGCTGACTCACGAGCTCCCGTCAGTGAACCGATATTATTCACAGGACAGCAGATGTTGTCAATGTTGCCATATTGAAAGCCAACACAGAATTCCTTCTGTTGGTTGCAGATCTGAGCGCAGATCAGTTTAAGACGAATGTTGGGAATACAAGCGGAGATGAGAAGCGACGATATCTTTGTGTCTTCAGCCTCCAGAACGAACATGCTCTTAACGATCTTCCGTACATCGAACAAGGGATTGTTGAGCGAGAAATCTAAGAACAGATAGAAGTAAAATAGATCAGGACGATTACAATTTGTTTATTTAAATTTGTCTGAAAACATTTGTTAGTTAAACTTTTATGATTAAAATATAACCATAAATCACATATTTGATAGCAAATAATATAATTCATGGGCATAAACCTAAAAACGGTTATGTTTTGTTCATCTTTTACGACTAATGCTCTGCCTATTAGAATCAGATTGTGTAATAAAAGCCGCTAATTTTACTAATTGTTGTTGCTAACACAATAATGACGACGATGATGATGATAACAATGATGGTAGCAATAGTGTAGACCTAATAATAAAATAATAATACTAATAATTATAATAATAAGTTGCGTAACGGTAATGGTAATGATAGTGATAATGATAATAATAGATGAATCAATGTTGACACCGTTGTCAAAAGAAAAACATAAGACTGGGGATGCCACGAGCGTACACACGTGCGCAAACTCATAAAATATAGCCTATTGTCTAAATTTTAAAATATCTCAAGGATTTCAAACGGATGAACAAGTTAGATTAATAGTCTAGGCTTGGAATCTCAAAAGAGCTCTAGAAATCACTGTTAGAAGCAAATCATGTAACAATTTGCTAACCGGTGTTTCTAGACTAATTTGACCCTGCTGAAAACGAAAATCGCGGTTAGCAAGCTGGATTTTTGGCCGTTCAATGGGAAAACAAGATGGCGGACAAAATGGCGGTCAGTTGCTTCAAACGGCTATAAGTGAAGTATTGTATGTGACAGGAACACGATTTTAGACTCTAAATCAAGATTATAGGGTGCAAGGAATACAATGGAACCAAATACACATATGTAGCACTGCAAGAAAATCAAAATGGCGGCCAAAATGGCGGACAAAATCTTAAAATGGCTATAGGTGAAGTTATGTATGCAATGGAATCATGATTTCAGGGTCTAAATGAACATTTTCGGGGTCAAGGAATGCAATGGAAGCAAGGTAACATATGTGGCATTGCACGGAAACCAAGATGGCGGACAAAATGGCGGACAAATTCTTAAAATGGTCATAAGTGAAGACATATATGCAACTAAATCATGATTTCAAGGTTTAAATCAACATTTTCGAGGCCAAGGCATGTGATGAAACCAATGTGACATATAGGTATAGCACTGCCTGGAAACCAAAATGGCGAACAAAATGGCGGCCAGATTCTTGAATTGGCTGTTAGTGAATTTCTGTATCTAATGAATACATCAATTCAGAATGTAAATGAGAATTTTCGGAATTAAGGAAAGTGATGAAATTAAAAGCACGGAATATATTATGTGACACTGCCAGAAAACCAAAAATCAAAATGGTGGACAAAAACTTCAGCTGGCTATGAGTGATGTCTTGAACATATGCGATGGAGACTTGATTTCAGTGTGGACTAGTAATTTCCAGGTCATATGCTTCCAACAAAATCACATGCAATGTTATGCAGTGAAATTGTCATACCTATAGTGAAGATTTTTAGTAGCCTATGACTGCACTGCAGTTTAACTATTGCTGGCTTTATGTATATACATGATGCATGCTTCAATGTTTCATAACTTGGCCTATCAATTGTTTCAACTTTTCATGACTTGACGGATATAGGGTACCGTAGAGTCAATTCAGGCCTTGTTGCTGTCAATGCAATTGCACCTGAGTGCACATGACAAGATCGCACTTCGATAGCAGCAGGGCCTGATGTTACGTTTGTCAACTTCACATGATTTGCTGTAGACAAACTCTATAATGTGGCTTTGGCGCACACTGGTAAAGATTACTTTCTTCCGCCACACTCCATCCGATGAAGATGAGGATGATATCTGAACATCAATATCTAGAAAAATGGGTCTTTCCAAACATACAGCTTGGTAATGAGCTCATAATGAAATATTCCAAATGTAGAAAGTAAGTGGGAACTTTCAAGTAGTTTATCCATGCATTCTTTCAGCTGATTGCTGCTAAATATGTCATATCACATCCAGTTGTAGCATGAAGGACACTCAATTCTTCATAGTTACGTGATTTGGATGAGCTTCCGTTCCGCTGATGTTACTGACATCACCAAAACACCGTTAAATATAAAGCAAACACATATGACCCGGCAGTGGACAACACCTTATCTTTTTTCACGTAACCACCAGCAACCGCTCTAGTCCATATCTCCAAATGTGCCTGTTGAGAGCTGAATAGACAGGAATGTTCAAGGCTAGATCAGTCTTTCTTTCAAGCATAGAGCCTACCAAGAACATTCACCCAATTTTCTGACAACGAAGTATTTCAGGACTCCACACAGTGACAGAGTGGTGGTGGTAATTTTCTGTACAATTTCACCTTTTAAAAGCAATGTCCACTATATCTTTCAAAGGCAATAATTATTAACCCTCTTGTAGCCAATCGAAAGTAGGTAGTCTACCTGTACACAGGTATCCACTGTATCTGTCAGGTCACCAAATGTCTTCGTATTTGGAGGTTCCCTAATGCTTGAACCATTGCTTGTCCATCAATAATTTGACTGCAACAGGTTGGATGAACTGCTCGCGACTTATGGGCATATCACAATATTTTGTCATGTCTCATACAATATGCGGGATGTCTTGCATTGGCCCCCTTTCCCGCAGCGGATTGCCTGCAGGGTCTGTGTGTTGCTTAGGTAGTGCCTTGATGGACTAGCCCCATTATGTCTGAAAGAACTCTTGTTTTTCAACCTCGGATGTCCAGCGTCGATCTACTCTTCGGTTGGCGGACCAAGCTGAGCTGGTTCACTCGCGGTTTGCTATTCGACATCACCTTTCATTCTCTGTAGCTGGTACTAAAATCTGGAATGGGAATGGCCAACCCCTTTTCACAGCGCTTATTGCATGCCCATGGGTCACTCCACCCTCTTCCCTAAGAATCTAAAAACTGTCCTATTTAGTTGTAGTTAAGTCGGGAGCAATTCCGGACAGCCCACCTTGAAGAGGCACTACGAAAAATATTCTAATTAAACAAAGGCTATGACTCTGCTATAGAAATGCGGACTGGACAAGTTACTTTTGCAGAGAGAATCCAATCCCATTGGTTTTGAGAAAAGTCCATGGCACAATCGTGTTTCCAGATCCATGGGACAGTCAGCTTGATACGATCTAATAAGGCACTGCATGATATACCAATCTTCCTTTATAATTTTTTCAGTGTTCTTTTGAAGAAAACTCCTTGGTTTAAGACTTGCTGAAGGCATTGCGATAATTTGAATGAGCATATCTGGTCAAATAAGGGAACATTGTAGATAAATTCAACTGCTCAGGTTTCAGCGACCATCTTGCAAAGACATGGTAAAAAATTTGAATCAAGTTCCCATTGCATGCATGACTTCACTAACATCCATTTTGAAATTCTTTTGAAAATCCAGCTTGCTAACCGCGATTTTCGTTTTCAGCAGGGTCAAATTAGTCTAGAAACACCGGTTAGCAAATTGTTACATGATTTGCTTCTAACAGTGTCATTTTGAGATTCCAAGCCTAGACTATAATAGGGGCCTAATTGAAATTATGATCACTGCATTATTTGCACTATGAGGACGCAATAGCAGATTACATTTGTGCTGCATAAATACAATAATGAGCTCGTTACTGTTTAACGACGCTGCCAAAATCAATGATGATTAGTGTCACCCTCCTCCTTTACCCAGGCTTGGGACTGGCGCTGGTAGAGTGTGCAAACAGTGGCGGAGTTTAATACAATTGCAATTGAGTCACATACTAAGTATTTACCTGGTTCAGCTGCAGGCAAGTGTAGTCTGCAATACATGGTGATCGGAGTGGAAACCGAGTTGACATAACCCACCCATTGCGCCCTGGGGTCGCACTCAGTGCACGGAACCTCTTGTTCCATCATCAGCTTAAGCGATGGATCTCCAACGGGTGCAGTATCCCATTGAATATCGCTGTAACTAGGAAGTATCCAACCGGCGGGTGGAGTGGAGTTTTTGCATTTCCAGTTATCGTATGATAATGTTGTGTTAGCCAGAAAGCTAAGTAATGCAGATGGATTATGTATTCTATTCTGCTCAAGATATATGGCACGCACTGTCAACGTTATTACTTTAGCCATGGGCGGAACATTGAAAGAATAAACGGTAGGCCAGGAGGTGTTCTTGGGAAATCCTTTGACTGCCTTTCCGTCGACGGTGGCATTGATGCTGTTGTTTAAGGCAGCAAACATGAACGTCTTTGCATCCAGGTATGCGTTAGCATGACCTCATAACAACAAAAGACAGTTTATTAATTGTTTAATTCTGCTTCTACACTTCTCAATGGTCAGCCTACATGTACATGTATACTGTTAGGCAGAATTTTGTCATCTCAGATGTGTGCCTATTAGTCGTATGCATGCTCCATTTTAGTAACACATACTTGGGGAGAATGTATACTTAAACTGAAAAAGGACTCTCCCATTCTGATGCGAAAGATGTTTTATTCTACATCGTGGTTCAAAAGCAGGAAGCCAAACTTTTTCATATATATCTCCAACGCCTGATTATTAATCATTCTGAATTTCCCCAATATTTAGAGAATTCAACCAAGAATATGATTCCAAAATATCATGTACGAGTATATAGGCCTAATAAATTTGAACGGATAGAAAGATATGAATCTTTCAATTTCATATGGCGAAATTTCAGTTTACCAGCAATTTTCTTGTGGGATTTGCAGCAAAGTACTTCAAACATGAAAAGTCTGTAATATCTTTGTGAAGAAACTTTAAGTAGTTATTGTTTGATTAATTACATAAAGAATAATAGACGGCATGATTTAAATCTGGACTGCTCGGAGGCCATATTTTGGAAGAAATGAAGCATAAGGTGTCTCTGTTGGTTCTTGGACGATTGATCACCGGACGATTGATCACTGCAATTAACTAAGGATGACAGACAAATGTCGTAATCACCGCTAGTAAAGATAAACATCGTCGGCTTCTTTTAATTCTTATAGGTCTATGTACATGCAGCAAATAGCACATCACAATTATTAAGTAGCCTACGCATTCCAAATAAACGTCTTCTGTTCTTTACGACAAAAGGCCTATCGCAGTAGGCCTACATCAAAGTGTTCAGTCAAATTAGGCCTGATTGGCTTGTCTTATGCTTTACCCAAACCATTCAGTTCTTGTTGTTGTATATAAATTGTTTTGTAAAAGGACATTTAAGCTTACTAATGTATCGCCATGGAACAAACTGGAGTGTATGATAAGAGAATTATGATTTTTAGAGGATTTGAATTCTGGTATTATAAGGTTCTGAAAAATGAACGTATATAGGCCTAGTTTGGCGACGTTGCAAAATGCTTGGCAACGGTATCAGTATATTTTCACGCTCACTTCTTTTAATTTTATTACAAATTAAATGCATTTTGTATTGTATTTTATTTAGATATTTATAAAGCGCCTCTAGTAGAGTGAACCGTTCAGAGGCGCTCCCAGTGCGCAAGTCCCCGCGAGAAGAAGCAGTTTTTGAGAAGAGACAAAGCAGAGGAGAGACTGGCAGACAGAATTGTAAAGCGAACAGAAGGAGAAAGAGCATTTCCAAAGACAAAGACCAATTGATACACAAAAGATCGAGACTGAGCCATAGCAGTTCTAGACCGAGGAACCAATAGGTCAAATCTGTTGGATGAACGAAGAATATTATATTGTGGTAGATTGAGGCTGTGTCATATCGTTTTATATAAATTATGCGATCATCAATCGTCCGGTGATCAACCGTCCGGTGATCAATCGGTCGATGATCAACCTCCACAATGATCAATCGTCCGGTGATCAACTGTCCGGTGATCAACTGTCCGGTGATCAATCGTCCGCGCACCGGATCTGTGGGCTGGAACCGTTCTATAGAAAAAGAAAATAGCCTTCTGGGGCTATAGATTTCTGATAACAGGTGGAAGCTGTCGTGACAGCAGAACGTTGCGATAATATAGATCCACTCCATTAATTTTTATTCCAATATCACTGAAGACCAAAATTGGGAACTCAAGCATCGAAACCGCAACGAACACCATAGGATAACAGACTTGTTGAAAACGGAAGTTTCGAGAGATGAAGTTGAAATATTCATATCTTTCTATCCGTTCAAATGTATGACATGATATTTTGGAATCCTATTCTTGGTTCAATTATCTAACTGTTGGGAAAATTTTAGTATGATTAATCATCAGGCATTAGAGATACCGGTATCGTATCGTATCGTATCTGACCATTTGTAAAGCGCTTCTTGCAGCAAGAGCCTTTCAGAAGCGCTCCCAGTGCGTGCAACTCCGAGAGAAAAGGCAGGTCTTTAGACAAGAGAAAGATGACTAAAGACTACCAGAGAGGATGGCAGAGTAGCCTATAAGAAAACAGTTTGACTTACTTTTTATTCAACCACGGTGTATAACATGCCCGCATAAATTCGAATAATTTATGAACGTATGAAATCATAACTTTTGGAACTTCGTTAGCACACGAGTTTTTTATATGAACAAATTGAGCGGAAAATTGATTTGCTAGGCCTATATATATAGGTTTGGTTTGAATTAGGTCTACCTTGCTGTCTTTGTGCTAAACAATAGACATCTAGGCCTATCATTCCTAATAGGCTCACTTTAACTTTTCGATAGCGATGTAGGCCACCTCATTGGCCGCATTGGTCCATTTTTTGTACTCAAATCTCAAACTGGTCGAAAATATAACGAAAGGCGTCAGGTTAAATAAACATTAAAAAAAATTCTTTGTACCAATATTTTAAATTTTTACCAAACAATTGCATGCGGGTCTAATGCTCTCTAATTAGTGATTGTTTGTGATAGGGCCTATATTGATAAGGTAGGCCTACATCTAATTTAATTTAGATTCAGGCATTAGAGATACCGGTATCGTATCGTATCGTATCGTATCTGACCATTTGTAAAGCGCTTCTTGCAATTTAATCTAATTCTAAATCGGTCTACATTTCCAGTAGGCTAAAAGAGAACATTGTGCTCGCATTTATGGCCAATTTCAAAGTTCAACACATAAAAATGTTGCATAAAGTGGACACCTCTAAATAAACTGTAAACCGTCATGCTCTATACTTTAGTGCAAAAGTAGTAAACACTGCCGAAGACCAGCGGTGCTTCTAAAGAGCAATTTATGAAGCCTAACCATAAATGTGCTTGTCTTACTTTTAGACACGAATTTAATAGAACGTGTAGGCCTATAGTTCTTACCGTTCAGCAAATACACGACGGAAAGAATTCTAAACATTACTTTTTGACCTGTCATTTCTTAATCTGTTTAACGCTACTTAGAACAACTTGACCGAGTTGTGCGAACGTAACTGCGTCATGTCATCCTTTATATAAGTTCTTACGCAGCTACAAGCAAGCACTGCATTAATCGCTTAGACTGAACGCGAAGAACTCCAGGCAATGCACAGACTCAAGTCGCCTTGCAAAGCGACAGACTGTTTGCACCTACTAATGGACTCTCTTAATTGCCATAGGTTTTATCTCATATTTGTTTATGTGTGCATCATGATGTACTGTCCATTGTCCAAGTTACGCAACTGTTTGTTTTCAATTTATTGTCGTCTGAAGGAAATGCTTGCATATCCGGTTCTAATATATCGCTTTGATGTGTGACTATAGGACTACAAGACCTTTTAGGTCGTCGAAGTTTCAAAAGCTGAACGCAACCGTTTCTGGACAAATAAATGCAAATGGTCGACCTTCGAAGATACTTTGTCTCATATTTAGATATTATATTATTCTACAGCAGAGAAAACCAATTAGACAATTTCATCTTGGGTGTGATCAATCAATGATCGTTGCACTAGAAATAGACGAATCCTATGTTTCGATCGGTGAGACTATAGCCTAAAATGTAAATGAATATAATATGAAGCATATAAAAATATAGCAAAATATCTGGCCTTTAGGCTAATGTCAACGCAATCATGGAGGTCTGCAGAGGGAGCGAAGATTTTTAGGATTTTTCTTCCAGGACTTTGCACGTATTTAAAATAAATAAAATCGTGATGAGAAATCAGTGTGAACAAGAACACAGACGTTTGCAATTATTGAAATTTTAAGAATAAGAATCGGATCTTTGTCACAGGTCGACTAGTTTTTTCAACTTCGAATGGCTATGATTATTAAAATTTATTTTCCAAACTGGTCAAGGTAACCCCAAAATTAGAAACACAATAAACATGAAACTTCGAACTTTTGATTTTTAAGTAAACGTTGAGATAGTTATAATAATTATTAGAAACCGTAGCGGGAGCAAGAGACAATGGTTGCGCGATGGGTTTTTCGGCAACCAATATAGACTATATAGTTAGTCTCCGTGCCAAGAGTTGAACACTTTTCTCCCATGCAAAAACTCCTGAAGACACCGTGAACGTAGTTAAAGCCTGTCGACGATCTTCTTCATGTCCCGTATAGAGTAGCCAAAGATATATTTCCGTACCCCAACTTCGCACAAGAGAGCTACCGACTCACTTCCTATAGGCCTAAATCAGATTTTTAAAGAAAGCAGATGTTTGAATCAAAGTGTGGGCTTGTCCAGGGGCGCCCGCAGGCGTACGCACATACGCAAGTGCGTACAGCGCGGAAAGGCTAAAAAAATTGGGTGATGACTTAAAAAAAGGTCATCAGTTTTTTCGGCGGATGGAAAAGGTATTTTTGGGAAAATTTGTGACTGACAACTAAAAAAAAGGTCATCAGTGTTTTCGGCGACCCTGACGAAAATTTTCCCCTGTTGTGCGTATACGAAAAAAATCCTGGGGGCGCCGCTGGGCTTGTCGTTAAGTTAACCATACCTCCAATGCCAGTCAGAAACTCCTCGTTTTCGCTACAAGACTATTCGAACCATCGATATTTATATGATTCGAAATCGAAGAACCGGTAGTGAAGTAAGTAGGGCAGTTATACAGGGTGGGCCAAAAAAAGACCCCCTAGGTTTTTTGCCAATATCTTGATCAAAAGTAAGAATTTTGAAATGAAATTTTACAGTCTTATAGACAATTCATATTTACATATGATGGCCAAATTTCATAAAAATATTTCAAACAGAGCAAAAGTTATGCCTCTATTATGGAGGCCACCCACCGTTTTTTGACGATTCAAAAGTAGGTTTTTGCCAATATCTTGGCCAAAAGTAAGAATTTCGAAATGAAATTTTGCAGGTTTATAGACAGTTCATATTTACATATGTTGGCCAGATTTCATAGAAATATTTCAAACAGAACAAAAGTTAAATCACTTTTAGTGAGGCCACCCTACGTTTTTTGATAATTCAAAAAAGTCAAAAAAGGTGGGTGGCCACACTAAAAGTGATATAACTTTTGTTCGGTTTGAAATATTTTCATGAAATCTGGCCATCATATGTAAATATGAATTGCCTATCAACCTGTAAAATTTCATTTCGCAATTCTTACTTTTGGCCAAGATATTGGCAAAAACCTACTTTTTGTTGCGTTACGTTTTTGAATCTTCAAAAAACGGTGGGTGGCCTTCCTAAAAGTGGCATAACGTTTGGTATGTTTGAAATATTTTGATGAAATCTGGCCATCAAATTTAAATATGAATTGTCTTTAAGACTGTAAAATTTCATGTCGAAATTCTTACTTTTGGTCAAGATATTGGCAAAAAACCTAGGGGGGTCTTTTTTTTGGGCCCACCCTGTAGGTTAATCTAGAATATTGAAATGACTGATGATGCTAGAATGTAGACCTATGTAGGCTATGTTCAACAAAAGCAGGACTGAAAGGTCACTATCAGTAGGCCTAACTGGTATACGTCGTATCTATTCGTTTGAGTAAATTAAACTTCTGCTCTCAGCAAAACTAAATCATGTCGCATGATTATAATTATGAATCTATGACTACGAAGTCCAGCCTCCAGTGGTCGAATTGTACCAGTTAAAGCGTCAACCTGAGATAAAATGCTACAGAGGTGTATAGATAAATACAATTATATACTATATTAAGCACTACTAATAATGCAGAAATTATGCGTTTGCGGATAAAATGCGTATTAAAATCTATGACTTCGTTTCGTGTCATCTAATAATGAACGAGACGCCAGATGTCGAATCCAACGGCAGACTGGCGAACGCCGTGTTGCATGGTGTCTGTATTCATTGGACAGCACGATTCATCTGGTCCGCCATGTTGAAACCCTTCGCAGAATTCCTTCTGTCGTGTGCAGATCCGAGCGCATGATATTCTGGAGAGGACATTACGAATGCAACCGACAAGTGACGAGATCTTTGTATCACTCTCGTCGACACGGTAGACGAATTCCGGAGCATTAACCTGGGGTCTGATCGGTACAGGTCTGACCATCGACATATCAACGGTGGTTGTGGCTGAGGAAAAACAACAGCAAAGTCCATCTGATAACCATTATGGCTTCAATTGCTAAGAACGAAAGCGACAATGACTGTAACATGAGTGATTGTAAGAGTTGCTTATTCCTAGCGTTACTACTACAGTCGCAGACACCATCTTATTTCTTATACCGCCCCTTCAAACTCTCTACTCAGAGGCGCTCCAGTCTACAGCGCGGACACTGCATCGGAGTTTCACGCCGAAGCGCTGAGCAATTGCGAGTGAAGGACTTGCCCAAGGTCCCCACGCGGCGACTTGAGGTGGATAATACTTGTTGCTGCTTAGCGACACTGTGCTGTGTCATATTAAAAGTAAGTAAGTAAGTAAGTATATACTTTATTGAACCGCCTGCAAACGCACTGCGGGAACAATGTACAAGAACAGAATAATTAATGCAAGTATACAATCAAGACAAATAGAAATATGCAATTCAATAAACACATTATACAGCTACATAATAGACATGTTGTGAACTATACAGGAGAGAACTTAGGCTAGACCCAAAAAAAATATAATATATTGTCACTTGAATAGCATCCGTGTTATAAAGCCACATCTGGTAAGTGCATCTGCATGAGGAATCTCACGGTTATGAGAACGAGGACGGAGTGAGTAGGTAGCATTTTTAATGGGAGGTAATAGAGGAGCAAGGACGTGGCTTGGGTTGTAGAGTACAAAAGAGAAGAGGGAGGAATCAGCGTGACCACAGAGGTCATCGAACGACTTCTGGTCGGCAGGAAGAAAGTTGAGCCGCACCATTTTCCGTATTATTGCATTAATACGCGCGCGCTGACCAGAATTAGCAAAGCCAAACCAAGCAGGGGAGGCATACATAAGGCGAGCCAATGTGGTGGCCTGAACTACATCATGCAAGCGTGTCCCGGAGAGGCCATGAGCTACAAGAACACGTATCGCATAGAGCGATTGACAAGCCTTAATGCAAATCCGGTCAATATGGGGGTCAAAACTAAGTCTATCCGTTAAGGTTACTCCAAGAATAAGAGACTCAGAAACTCTACTTATTCCAGGTATAGGTGAGGGGAGGTTGAGTAATTTAGAGCGCGGACGCCTAAAGATCAACTCTTTGGATTTATTGGTGTTGAGTTTAAGATTACAAGAAAGTGCCCAATTTGCAATATTTTCAAGTTCAAAAGAAGTGATATATAAGGATATTAAGTGTCGCCCCTCCTTTCTCCAGGCTTGGTACTGGCACTGCCAGAGTGCGAGCAGTGTCGGAGTTTTCGTCTTAATACATTACATATATTGGCACTGGTCAGCATTAGGTTGAGTAATGTAGCTGGATTGTAACTGTACCATTTGTAAATAGCGTCTGTCTAAGGTTTTTCACGGTGTTGCATGCATTGGGAGATTCAGTCGATGGGTCAATGGAGCGGTCTAATCCACAATGAGCGAGGAGGTAAATGTCCTGCCATCACCTGTCTCGTACCGTGGTGCCAGCTACATGAGGCTTAGTAGCCATTCAAAGAGGTAGGGGAAAGTGAGAGTGAGTGAGTAAGTGAGTGAGTGCTTGTGTGAGTGAATAAGTCAGCGAGTGAGAGAGAGAGTGAGAGAGAGTGAGTGAGTAAGTTAGTGACTGTGTGAGTGAATAGGTGAGTGAGCGAATGAGAGAGAGAGTGAGTGAGTGAGTGAGTGAGTGAGTGAGTGAGAGACTAACTAACTGACTGACTGACTGACTGACCGACTATCGACTGGCTGACTGACTGAGGTAGGGGAAAGTGAGAGTAAGTGCCCAACTGACTAACTGACTGACTGACTGACTGAGCATGATAGCGTGACAAAGGAAATTTCGATAAATAGCCTACATAGACTGAAAAGTACAATAATTGAACTCTAGTTTTGTACTTTAATTGCACTGACATTTTTCTGTGTTTTGCGTATGGGATCGAGAGCACGCACTCACAAGATAACTAAGTCATGTATATGTATATATATATAGATGTGTTACTGTGTATATATATTTATATACATATATACATACCTATATACATATATATATGTTGGGTGTCACTGGAAACCGCTGAGAGCTTTCGCACTATACAAAAATTAATGCTGTAAATACTGAATTGCTCTGAAACTCCACCACTGGTTGCATTCTACAAGTGCCAGTCCAAAGCCTGGATAAAGGAGGAGGGCAACACTAATCATCTTTGAAATGGCAGTGTCGTTAAATGGCAGCAGACATGAACTGCTCGGCGTTGGTCCTCTGAGAAAGGTGAGACTCGACGATATGCTCACAACTAACAAGTTACAAGCCAATAAGGTCTACGCCTCGAGCTTCAGTGGTTGTGAATTTCAAAGGGATCAAAGCATGTTGCTCAGTATTTCCACGTATAAAACAATTTGACAAATAGAATCTCATAAGTCAAAAAAATAAAAATTACTAGGCTATAAAAGATAAGATTTGAAGCAGAATAAGCCTTATTATGAAATAAAAATGTTAATTTCTAGTTACCTTCTTCAAATGGCAAGTGTATTCTGCAATACAACGTCATCGGAGTTGTAGCAAAGTTGATAATGCCAACCCATTGTGCCGTGGGATCGCACTCTGTGCACGGATTCCATTGAAGAATAAAATCCAGTGCTTTCACTATGTTCGGATCTCCAACGGGCGCAGGTTTCCATTGAAGATCGCTGTAGCTTGGCATATTCCAACCGCTGGGCGGAAGAGAGGTTTTGTATTTCCAGCGATCATATGATGCCGTTGTGTTAGCTAGAGATGTGTTAGCCAGAAAGCTTATGAATGCTGATGGGTAGGGAAAGGTATACGGCCCGATATATTTGGCGCTCACGGTCAACGTTATTACTTTAGCCATGGGCGGAACATTGAAAGAATAAACGGTAGGCCAGTCGGTGTACTGGGGTAGTCCATTGACTGTCTTTTCGTCGACCTTGGCGGTGATGTTGTTATCGAATGCGGCAAACATGAACGTCTTCGCATCACGATAGGCGTCGCTAAGACCTTCAAAATAAAGAATCGATTCAACAATTACGTGACTGCATTGGTGATTCTGCACCTCTTCTGTCTGTAAGTATTTTATAAATACATGCATAATGATTTCGTTGAATGTATCGGACAGTCCCAGGGTTATCTCTTTAAAGCTACTGCTGATTTGCTGCTGTTATATATATATATATAGGACGGTGATCAACAGGAATAGGATTTTAAAAATCCAGAACAGTTTAGCCCAGTTGAATAATTGAAATTGGCTTTCATTAGATATGCATGCATTCAAAGTTCAAACAAATGCGAAGTGCAACTCGACGGCTAGAAGTCTAAGTGGGTTTTGGTAAAAATTTCTCCACGAGGAGAACGGATCCATTGAAAAACACATCTCGCATATGTTTCCTCTTAAGTTGTTCGTGTTTTGTAAATCTCTTCGGTGGTCATTATTTTGCATATGAATCGACAAGTGCGGGAGGTTTCAATAATTGGGGCGTCGAGCACTTGAGTAGGCCTATGACATTGACATCACATGATGTCCACAAACATTTCAGTACGTGTACTTTGTTGAGTAAAAACATGTTCTTAGGCCTTCGTAGCTTGAATTATATTTCTACGACGTATATAGGTTGACGACAATATGTAGGCTTAACAAGTATATAGGTCTACATTTGATGCACCTAACTATTTGGACATTGGCATAGGCGTTCAATGAATGCCCCAACAATAGTGGCGAATGCTTTGCAAATCAGGCACTTTCTTAGAGTACTGCCAAAATCAGGCACTTCCTTAGCGTTCTTATTTTCACAATGCCCACGTTTTGACTTTGAGTCATAAAAACAATTGGTGAAAATTCCTCATTATTAATATAGTGGCAGGAGCACATGTATGTCATTCTACCTAATTTTTAGACTAATGTCTGTTTTCCCTAGCCAGTGAAGGCTATCTCCTCATGTGACCATATAATTATATATACCTATGCCTTTGTCTACCTAGGTATACCAATTTGCCGTGTATGAATCCGATCAATTCGATTCGCCTATTAAAATATAAGCAATGTTCTAGCAGACGTGCTATAAAATAGCCAATGCATCTCAAACTGGTCTTTAATAACAAGAGAGAAATCTTCGCGACACACCAACGACACACCGGTTGAGAACCTCTGCTATAAATGATTATGTGTATGCCTATTGCTCAAAGTAAAACCAAGGAAAACAATTAGTTTACAAATGAATTATCTTTTTACCGATGAGACTGCAAAGTAGTGCAAGAATTCCAGATACCGCATATCCTCCTATCCTGCCACCTGCCATCTCATATACAGCTCACTGCTTTCTCCACTTCAACCTTAGCAACATTTGCTTCTAGGCTGCAGGTTCCATAGTATTCATCGGTCTTTTATACCAACTGAATCCTAAAAAAATAGAAGCAGTGCATGTAGTTACGAATTGAGTATAGAAGCAAATTTTTTATAGCGGGTGCATTGATCCGACTCGCATAGCCATCCTTCACAAAGGTTACCCATGTAACCTAATAGGCCATTATAACAAATCCAGTATCCTTGCACAAAACACCGTGTATAGAATCGGCGCATGAAACGCTACCTATAGACTTCTATTCCATCAATGATTACTGTGTAAATGCACTGAATATATATTTGCAGTTCTAGCACCTCAGAATATATTTGTCTTATTTGACGCTTGTGCACATTTTCCAAACAGACGAATCAATGTTTACTCGAGGGCTTCCATTGACAACGGATATAGACAAGTAATAATGAGTTATCAGGTTACAGTGAGAGGAGGAGAGGTCTTTCTAAAGAAACTGAAGAATTATTTACGATGTCTGGCGTCCAGCTGTTTCTTTTCGGAATAATAATGATATCGATCCACGTGGAGGCTATTTGCACGCTCGAGGGTATGTATACCTTGGAATAAGTTTTCGTGGAGTGCGTCACTACATTTTGTTACAGAGAACAAATATGAAAAAATACGGATCATTATCTCTTTTGATATGCAATTCGATTTATCGAGCAGAGACTCGCCTACAAGTCATCAATGAAGTAAGCAAATGAGCTCTACATTTGCTCAGCACAACCATCGACTTAATACTGGACTCTATGCAGAAAGCTGTCTTATCAAAAAAACTCTCAAAGACTTTCATATAAGCTTAATGTAGATCTCAAGCCATTGACAGCTTTGTTACCTATGCGAAATCTGTGAGATTTAACATTTCTTTGCAGCCATTTAAAACTGGTCCTGGTTGGACTGAAATTCACTGTCGTTTTTTAAATTGCAAAATGATATTTGAACGCTGTTCATTAAAGTCTTGAGCGCTTGTTTCCTAGTCACAGAACTGCATACCTAATCCGTTTGTGTTTTTACTAATCTTGTTTCATTCTATCGTTGTCATGATAATAAATGAATAATGAATTAATAATAAATAAATAATAAATGAATACTGAATGAATAATAAATGATTAATGGATGAATAATGAATGAATAATGAATGAATAATGAATGAACAATGAATGAATGAATAATGAAAGAAAAAATGAATAATGAATGAATAATAAATGACTAATAAATGAATAATGAATGAATAATAAATGAATAATGAATGAATAATAAATGAATAATGAATGAATAATAAATGAATAATGAATGATTAATAAATGGACAATGAATGAATGATGAATAAATAATAAATGAATAATGAATGAATAAATGAATAGGCCTACTGAATGATTAATGAATGAATGATGAATAAATAATAAATGAATAATGAATGAATAAGCTTAATAAATGAATAGGCCTACTGAATGAATAATGTATGAATAATGAATAAATAATAAATGAATAATGAACGAATAAGCTTAATGAATGAATAATGAATGAAATAAATGAATAATGCTGCCGAAATCTTCATTGTTTGGCTCTGTTTACATTGTAGATTTTATGGAGATGCACTGAGACTGGATCTAGTTTATCTGCACTAGTACATCATTTCAGTTTGAGGCATGATGCTTTTGGTGATCGGGTTATAGCACATTGATTTCAATAGGTCTACCTGTAGTTCAGTTCAGAATCATTCAGTCTACCTTATAGCGGAACACAGCTTTTATTTTCGGTTTGATCCCTAAGGCTTAATAAAAAAACGAAGTTTATTATTATTTCATCATTCGATGTAAGTTCAACATTATGCACTCTTCATTCTGCATCGGTTATTAAGGCATCTGATATCTCAAAATTCGATAGTCGCTTTAAGTTTATGCGATTTCGTGCTCTCTTAGACTCTCTAGTAGACCTATCTGGAATTCGATGATTGCTGGCGTAAAAAAGACCAATTAGGAATAGCCTACTGCAACACATGGTAAAATTAGAAGCACTAACATCGGTAGCCTTACCTTTAACGGAAACAACCAACATAACGACTAAGTTTAGGTCTATTTTGAAGCTGCACACAATGTCTGCTTCATCTTAACCCAGTTTAAAAGGAACATAGCCTATACATGTAGATCATACCCATATCATTAGCGAGGTGCATGTTACGGCTCGCTTCCCGTTTTCTGTCCCTATAGCTATTGTTTACAAGGGTTGGGGTAATTATTACAAGAATCGCAATATTCGCTTTATTCAAGTCAAAATTAATATTAAAATGCTTGCAGCGTAATGGATATTGCATCAGGATCACGTTTTCTTAGGTGTAACTATATTCACGTTGAATGAGAACACAGCTTAATGTCCATAGGCTACCTGATAAACAGTTTTAAGCAAGAGTAGGCCTAGATTATAGGCTGTGATTGCAATAAACTGCGACAATATTGCTAAATCTAAGTATTAATAATAAAATGTCATATATATATATTTATAAGCTGATGTTGAAAGCGCCAGTTCCCGGTAAGACTGGTAAAACAATTACTTGTCATTAGCCTCAGAACGTAGCATGCAATGATGCGGGCAGTCTCTTCATAGGAAGTAGTGCCCTATAAAAAAGACGACCCATGTAAATCCAGCTATAATTAAAATTAATGAGTAGGCCTACACCAGTGTCACTACGGAGTAGATCATGCGATGGAGTTAGGACTGGTCACCCGCCTTCACAATATAAGCTTACACATACTAAAGCAATAAAACCGCTGACACTCCATATGCTTGGCCATCCGTTGGGGGTTAATTTAAGGAACCGCATTTCTTCTTCTTCTTTATCAGTCGACAACGATATGGTGCTTGACAACGCGCCAGATGTCGAATCCAACGGCTGACTGGCGCACGCCATTTCGCATGCTGTACGTGTTCATTGGACAGCACGATTCATCTGGTCCGCCATGTTGAAACCCTTCGCAGAATTCCTTCTGTCGCGTGCAGATCCGAGCGCATGATATTCTGGAGAGGACATTACGAGTGCAGCCGACAAGTGACGAGATCTTTGTGTCACTCTCGTCAACACGGTAGACGAATTCGCTTGATTCCATCTCATGGTGGTTTGCATCTGGCGGACATGTCGTCGAATCTTCCACTTGGTTTATGGCAGTTGAGGCTAAAAATGGAGTAACATAAAATAAGGGGTGGTCAGTCATAGGCTACGGTAGAGGCGCAGTTCATCTACTGCGGTATATACTATAATTATACTACAGCCATACAGGCATTTGTTTGTCCATTAGCATTCACTGCATTAGAGTATGGGCACCAGCACGTGACATCCCGTTGACTGGTTTACAAATCTCAACTAGGTCTTTCCACAAATAATAATATTATCTCTCTGAATTTATGCCTAGACCTCTCTCTCGCTCTGCATCCTCTCGTCGCCCTTACGCTCTGGAGTCTGGACCGCTCTGTCACTCGAGTTCAGTTTGCTTTGACTCGTTTGCTGTGGCAGGTCCCTCCACTTTAAATGGATTCCTTCTCTTCCACGGGCTTAACTGGTGGCTGGGTTTACGCCCGCATTATCTCGCTTTCTCACGGCATTTCTTTCCACCATGCAGGTCTTCCGTGCTGAGGGCGCCTCTGAGTATAGTCATATTAGTCTATGGCATCTATGCTACGAGAGGCGCTTCATAATTCTTTTTTATATCGAAATCAAACCAAAAGCTTTTATTGTTACTCATTGTAATTGTCAGCCAATTTGAGCAATATTGCACTTCTGGCTACAATTAGAGGCGCAAAATGTCTCAGGATCCCGCTGAACATGGTCACCAAGGGGAAGGTTTTCACTTGCTAGCGTAATTTCCTGTGTCATCCTCCCCTTAGACTCCCCAAAAGCAGACATTATGGCTGAGACTGCTGATGCTGCCCTCTTCAAAGCTATAGTTAAAGATAAAGATCATGTTCTTCATAATTTTTTTTCTTATAGACGTCCTGGTAAATACAATCTGCGCCCTAGGCCGCATCCTTTTGAACTAACCAATAAAAACAATAAAAACTTCGTAACACGGACGCTGTATAAAAACGTTTACTAGGCTTTATTCGCTGCTCCTTTGTGCTTGTTAACTGTCGCGTTATGTCGACCGGTTATTCTTTCAATAAAACGAATATTAGAGTCATGACTCATAAGTATCATTTGCGTAGTGCAGTCTAACTTCTAAGCCGAAATAGCTTCAAGGTTACTACTCATGAGCGCTCCCGACCTTGCAAAATCGGCTAAAGAGGACATGCTGTTTAAAAGTATTTATTATCGGTGGAAACATCTGATTATGGTAGGCCTACATACATATACACATGTATACATGCATATATACGTGTAGGCTATATAATATGCATTGCACATCATTTCTTGTTACTGACTGCTTAACAGATGAAAGGGGATTAGGTATTTAACACTTTTGATCGAAGGGCCATGAGCCAAAAACTCACCAAGAAAGTTTTAATATAATTGTCGTAATTAGATAACTGGGTGATGGAAATGGTTCCCGGAGATTAGGAGAGGACAATTCAGAGAGGACAATTCGGAGAGAACAATTTGGAGACGGACAATTCGGCGCGGACAATTCGGCGCGGATAATTCGGAGACGGACAATTCGGAGAAAATTTTGATGAGGACAATTCAGACCCAGACAATTTGGAGCGGACAATTGGGAGCGGACAATTTGGAGCGGACAATTCGGAACCGGACAATTCGGACCGGACAATTAGGACCGGACAATTCGGACCGGACAATTCGGACAGCTTAGCAGTCAAAATAAACTAATGATGGAACTCAGATTTTCATTCCCATCTCCATCACCCAAAAAGACCAACATATTGGGTTGACCGGATAGGCTACCGGACATCAAAATAAATACTAGATCAACTTAGCACCCCATTGTCTATCAGTCTGTGTGTAAGCTTATGTCTGTTTATTCGTACGCCCGTTTGTCTGTCTGTGTCAATACGTATGTCTGCCAATCCATTTGTGATCTACGTCTGCCCACTCACTTTGAACTTGCTATGGAAGCCATAAGATGCTGCGTTTTGACCTTTTGAATCTTTCATATTTATGACAATAAGTAAGTCCAAAATGGCTTCAATGCAATACTATAGGTTATATCTGTTCTCATAATATTTATATGAATCGACATGATCTGTTCTCATAAATAAATTAGTGTTAACCTGGTCTCATAATATTATTGGGACCGGTAAAAATCTGGTCTATAAATAGGAGCGGTGTAAATCTAGCTTAAAGCAGGAACCCATATCACTACCAGGTACTGCTAGATCATCGAAGACAATCAGCAAATGATTAATTTTTTTATTGAAAGTAACATGACTAATAATGTGAAACCCGACTGACAAGCATACAAAGTCAGAGATCACTTAGCTGAAAAATTTCTCAGAGCTAGGTCTACGAACTTAAGTAGCGCTAAAATATAATAACGTTTTAACTAATAATCTTAAACCCTACAAATCATGCCTTTTAGGAGTTCATGATTTTTATATGCACTCCGAATTGTCTTGGTCCGAATTGTCCGTCTCCGAATTGTCCGGGTCCGAATTGTCCGTCTCCGAATTGTCCGGTCCGAATTGTCCGTCTCCGAATTGTCCACTCCGAATTGTCCACTCCGAATTGTCCGCTCCAAATTGTCCGGGTCCGAATTGTCCGGGTCCGAATTGTCCGCGACGAATTGTCCGGCGACGAATTGTCCGGACACCGATGGAAACGCAGAGTGATGGGTTAACCTTTTAAAGGAAAGCATCGATAATATTGCAAGGAGTTAGGCTACATGAATTATTTGTTGGACAGTGAACTAGGCCCATCGGTAATTCAAGGTAGCCTAAGTAATTTTGAGAGCCTTAAATTAGTCAAATTATTTACCTTCTTCTTGTGGTAAGTGAATTCTGCAGTAAAACTTCATTGAAAGACCAATGCTACTATGATAGCTTATCCACTTTGCCATGGGGTTGCACTCTGCGCACGAATTCAGGTCGCATTTCACTAACAATGCACTTTGTTGACCTCCATTGGAACCAGGACTCCACGAGGTATCATCGAATGAGTCGAGCATCCATCCCGGTGGTGGAGTGGAAGTCGTGCACCTCCAGCTGTCATCAGCGGACACGATGGATGTGTTAACAACAAAGCCAACGATGGCGGATGATCCAGTCAGTAACGTTATGACACTGCTTCCGCTACTCACTGACAAAGCGATGATCTTGGACATTGGTGGAACATCGACAGAGTAAACGGTTGGCCAAATGGTGCTTTTGGGAAGTCCTGTTGCTGTAACTCCATCCACTGCGACTGAGACGGTGGTGCTGTCGCCGCAGCCTGCGAACTTGAACTTCGTTGCGTCGGGAAGAGCATAAGTTAGATCTTGCAAGCAACATACAACAAATAAACAATGTCAACAAGCCTAATCAATCACCAATTGAGTGTCGGATTTATTAAAAGGCCAACTACGTCATGGCTTAGGGCCCTACGTTGCTTGAAGCTTCCTTTTTGACAAAAATAACTGTAAGCGGAAGGCAGGCGCTGAAGTGTATTGGACAACAATTGCCAGGAACACTTTACTAGGCGATATTTTACTCACCCCACTCAAATTGTTATTATTTACTACCTTCAAAGACTCCAGACTCCCAACAGTAAGGTAGATAAAGTCTACAACCAGTTATATCCATTACAATGCATTGTAAGTATTGCACTAGGCAGCGACTGTCAACGGTAAAGAAATTATTGTTAGCCTACAAGTTTGGATTGTGATCTGAATTGAAATTCTGAATTGCGTTGCTTGATATCAACAGGGTGCTGTTTAGTAGCTAGTTAAATTAAAGAATAATAATATACTTACTTTATTTATGTAACAGTTTAGATATAACGCTAGAAGATATAAATTTGGAACTTAGTGACATTTGCATGTGTAGGCCTACATGGGCGGAGTTTGGTTTCCTTTTTTTTGGGGGGGGGGCTAAAAACTTGGTCCAGAAGGCACGGCGCCGAAAAATGTCATCGTTTCGTCCGGGAAAAAGTTGATGGCCTTTTTTTAGTCATCAGTTGTAAGTGCTTGGGGGGGGCTGAGGCCGAAAAAATAGACCATATACACGGTAAAAACCATGACTATGGGGCTTCTTGGGGGGGCTTAGACCCCTAGCCCCTGATAAACTCCGCCCATGCATGTGTAGGCTTATGCATCGTATGTATGCATCTGACTATTTCGGTACTTGTCGGTTAATTCACCGCCACACACAGAAACCCATTATACGAAATTTTACATGCAAAAATTAATTCACCTCCGGTTACATGTGAAATTTAATAGGAATAAGAATCGCTTCGCGCATTTCACATTGACATTGAAAAGAACTGTTCAAATTAGAATGCTTAAAAGACGGATGAAATAATCGCAAACATGACTATTGATAGGAGGACTAACAGCCTGGACCCTAAAACTTGCGGCAAAAATTGTGCAATGTCATTCCGAATGGCAGTGAACACGGTTCCACGACAACTGGTCCACCGACAAATGGTTCAACGACAACTGGCCCCAAACAACTGGCCCAACGACAACTCGTCCACTGAAATAGAAGCCGGATTAATGAAATAGCACTTGAGAAATGGAAGGCGGATGAATGCTCTTTATTTATGAAATAGAAGCTGGGTCTATGAAAAGACTTTCATGGTTTTCTAGCCTAATTGGAAGCTGGATTGATGATTCTCACTCATGTACTTCAACATGCATCCAGCTTCTATTTCATATCTAAAAACACCTTGATCCAGCTTCCATTTCTTAAACGTTTTTCGTCAATCCTCCTATTTCACCTGTAAAACCCTCATCCAACTTCTATTTCCCAAGCGTTCTGTCATAAGTCCAGCTTCTATTTTACCTGTAAAAGAACTCTCATCCAGCTTCCATTTCTCAAGCGTTTTTTCATCAATCCACTTCTATTGTAGCATGCTGAGAGACATTGTGCTATGACGTGCTATAAGTTAATCGGATGTCACCATTAGGTACTTATGGGTTAATTCACCTGATTTTTTTTGCATGCTGATATAGATATATCGTACCCATGACTATTGTTTATGTTAATTACCTTTCGTACTATTCGTACTATATGTCAGTTGCCCGGCTTTGGAATTTAATATCCGAGATTTCGTGAAGGCTATAAACTTGACGCGTGGTAATTGTGCGGACTATTGGATTGGCGCTGTGGAGGGTTCTTGTCATGGCTGTACATGAGGGTGTACGCGGGTATACAGTGTATACTCACCTCCGGGGGAAAACGGCATCATATACTCACCTCCCGAAAAGTGAGGGTCGGTTAGGGCTCAGGTTGGGCGTCGTGAGGGTCGGTTAGGGTTAGTTTTAGTGCAGTCATTCTGCTGAAATTGAAGCTGGATTGATGAACAATAATTTTCAATGAAAAATTGATGAACAGTATTTCCTGACGAAATAGAAGCGGAATTTATCGAACCAATTCTTGCCTAAACAGAAGCTGGATCGATTAAACTAACCGATAAGGAGTATATACTTCAATAAATGGAAGAAAAAAATCAGGTGAATTAACCCATAAGTACCCACCATTACATTACGTCACTAAAAACTAGGGCTGTTGATTTAATCGCGTTAACGCGTGCGATTAACGCGTTAAAAAAAATTGCGATTAAAAATTTTAACGCATTAATCGTACGCGTTAATTAGATCTGATTAAAATGGAATCAAAGGCAGAAAAACTCGTTTTGAACGGAAGGTTCATACTTAAAGCTAGTGATACATTCTTTAGCAAATATTCCAACAAAGAATTTAAGTAGGCTATTATCGTAACAATTCTTTGCTCAATTATCGCCTGCATGCGAACAAAACATGCATTTAACGCTAGCGATGAGTCGTCGACAACGGCCGCATTGCATCGTCCACTAAGGTTGTTTTCTCACCCCGTCAGATTACGTTGGTTGAACTCCATGAGATGGCAAGACCAATAGATTTCAGGTTTCAAATGATGTTTACAGAAGGACAACTGAAACAAGGTTTGGCAAGAACTGCAACCTTTTCTGAAAATTGTGACTAAATAATTAGGTTCGATAGTAGACCTACTAGTGTTAATTAATAAGAGCATCCCTTGAACTGTCCAATGTAAATAAACTGATCTGCCTATCATGCAATTGGCTGAATAAATAATTAATCTTGATAGTCAGAAAACGGTTGTCTAATTTCACATTTAGGCCTATGTCATTTTAATTATAGGTGGCTCAAATGAAAAAAATTAACGGATTTTGAGCAGTTGACTGATTTGAACAGTTTTTCAATTCTGTCTATCATACACAACTGTTCAATAAACTAAATGCAGAAACTCAACTTTTAAGCCAAAGGTTATTAAATATGTTTGCATTAAAATTTTATGCTGAAGGGGTCCTTAGAAAATAGTCAGATTAGTATACTTGAAGGAAATGTATTGCGATTAATTTGCAGTTAATTTCGATTAAAAAAATTAATCGCGCGATTAATTTCGATTAAAATTTTTAATCGAACAACAGCCCTACTAAAAACCAGTGCATAAATATACGGCAAACTGTGGCGGTGAACTAACCGACAAAGTAGACAGACGAAACCTGTGGCGGTGAATTAACCGACAAGTACCTATTTCAATTCAATTCATTACAATTTTATGTAGCGCCCTTTAAGGTGACTATTCTTCAGACTGATACAATACAGTACGATTACAATCAAGTACAAGTTATGCGATGCAAATAATTTAGGAAAACGCAAATCACAGAAGTGGCAGCCATTTGAGGCGCACGTTATACGTACTTCAGGTGACACCCTGGAAATGAAAGAAGAGCTAAACTCAGGGCCTACGAAATTCGAGTTGCAACTTCTCTATGCGTAACTTCTCGATTATGTGAGTTAACTGGATATAAATTTTAGTCTGATTGATATTCACAAGTCATGTCATTAGAAAATAATATATACGATGCTCAAAAAATTATCTCATTTATTTACAGTCCATTATTTTGGTTCATGAGCTGCTGCTTTGATGTAGGCCTACCGCATCAGCTACGACATCTTGCGTCTTAATTGTTATTTAAAACAGAAATTTGTTTGAATATTTACACCTCAATGTTTCATAGTGAATATGCCAATAATTAACGCTTAACTATCCTTATTTTAGGCTACTACATAGGTCTGTTTTAAGGAATTTTTAGAACTGCACACCGCCTTCTTTCCTTTCCCATTATCTATGGTAAATTACTTCCAATCGGAGGACAATGACCTTTTTGCTAGTTTCAACTGTAGGCTACAGAAGTGCTTCTACAACTGCACATTTTGTGTACAACTGCACGTTAAAAAGCCCTGCTCCTACATAGACAAGTTCACGCTATGATCTACAATCACGAAATATTTTTCTATGCTGAATTTGCATAGGCAATAGTCCTATACACGACCTTCAATAAGTCTCAATGCTTTCGCGCATAAACATGCTAAAGAGCAGATAAAAATATTACCTCTGAGTGAAGACAAAATCAAAAGACTTCGTACGATAGACTGACTTAATTTTCTGCTGTTTGCCATCTCGCTTTCTTACCAGTCTTCGTCGTCAGAGTGAAGCCAAGTTTGGCTGTGCCGAGTGACTATATATAGCAAACACAGCTTATAGAATATAGATGTAGTCCTATAAAATGACACTGGAGGCATCCGCACGTTTCTTACGGAAATAGACAAGTTTGAGTTGATGCGCCTCATCGTAGCTTTTACCTTTGATGAAAACAGACTTACAGGCGCTGTGAAAGACCTTCTACGATATTATGTGCTCATCAATTTATTGACTTGGCCATTGTAATAACCAAATAGCCTACATCTATTTGAAGTCCAAGGATATACGCAAAATTTTTGTTTGTAGACCTAGACTGTGTGCTTCACGCAGTCTGTGTCATAAGATTCGACACGCCTTGTCAGGGAGGCACTTGAAACAGTTTTAGGTTTATAGCATATACTTAGCGAAAAGAAAGAAATCTCCCTGTGAAATTCATATCGATTGCTTTACTTCTGAGGCTATAATATAGAACTATATATAGGCTATTAGGCTTACTAAAACAGTAACTAATGCAATCGCTTGCAAACCGAGTTTGCAAACAAATGCAAATTCTGACGCTGGATTTCTTGCGTGGACTTCGATAAGACCCTACAAAAAGAAGCGGTCAACTGATTGCAGACCTTTAAGTGTCTGCATTATTCATGGATTCCACGTATAAAGCATCACACGGCTATTCTTGTTTACACCATTTAAGTTTATATTGTCATCACATACGATTGTCATATTTTCAGAAGTGCTCGGACCTAATACATGTAGATGAATCAAGGATCTGAGCCCGCAGTGTATCTACGCGCAAAATAGTTGCTACAATAATAATAATAATAATAATAATGGCGACAATTTCTAAGGCGCCGTAACGCGGCCATGCTGCTACAAGGGCGCCTTGACAACGACAAACACACATTCAGAGACAAGCGATTGACGAACTCTATAGAGGCAGCCACATGCGGCGCCAATGACACCGTAAAAGCTTAGGTATGCGCATGAAGCAACACTTAAGCTACTGCCGCAGTTAGCTACCAAGCTAGAATTTCTGAAGCAATAAATATGGCTATATTAAATTAATCTTTTTATATCATTTTGAACTCTTTGCAGCTTTTCCGTTAGAAATTGTAGAGGCGTTGTAGCGCGTTACTACTTAAATTTGATAATGCGCTGTACGGCCTATATACTATAGAGGTCTACTGGACGTTCAGAGGTTTATTGCTAATACACGAGCTAGATAATGTGAACATAACATTAGAAGAAAGTTTGTTTTGATTAGAGTAAGCTTCGGAAATCAGTAGATCTTTGCTGACAAATCTGACATAGGTCTATAAACGGCCCTATTGCCCAGTCCACCATCACAAAGACCCATAGATGTTGGGTAAAGAGCCAATTTGCAATGTGGCAGAGCTATAGCAACGGCATGCTGCAGATCGATCATTGTGAACATCAATGAAAACTGTCACTGTCTGATTGCGTCATCAAAGATTTTCTCCTTTTATGCCTCGGTACTTGCAAACATCTCGGCTGTCTTTTACTGTGAAACGACAAGGAAATTCGCATCCTCCCGTGTTCTTTATGTAGAAGAACCAACTATACAGACAATAAGCTATTGATCAAACGAAACTCCGGCACAATGCAAACCATTTAAATATGTCGATATCCATGAAACCATGTGCAATTAGGATAGTCAATTCATACACTCAATATATACATGTATATATATATATATATGTCTGCGTAGGATATACAGTTTGTCGTTATATTAGTTTAGGCCTACATTAGACGCCACGGTTTTAGAAAGATGCCGCATTTTGATCCTGTTTTAGACCGAGGCAAAAGCAATAATTATTATTATTATTCATCTGCATGTCTTCCATGTTGAAACCATTCACAGAATTCCTCCAGCTATGAGCAGATCGGACTCACCGAGGCGAATGCTACTCGTTAGAGAACTCCACGAATAAAAAATAGAAAATAATATTCGAAATAATATTCGTAATAATTATTGTGACCTGGATTGGAATCTAATCGGTCGAGGATTGATCATCACCTACAATGGTACGCGGATAGTGCTTGTAGCCTACTTGGTCCTATAATAGAACAGATGTGGCAAGATTGTTTAAATTAATTAAAGTTTAACGTCGTCATAAGACATCCCAAGCCGTTGACGAACGACAACACAAAATTAGGTACAGTGTAGTGAAAAGCACAGAATTCATTGCGTCCGATATACAGCAGTTGGGCTAAATGTATAAAAACAGATCGTTATGAAGACACAGATAAAACGTTTTGTGGCAGGATCCAAGATAAGGACTATATAATAGGCCTATATATTGACAATCTCACAATCTGTCTCAAGGATACAACATAATATTATTAAAACTTTCCATGCAATTCAGATAACAACTAAGTTTTCTTGCAAGAATCGGATTGAATTGTTTCGATTTCTTTCGTTGCAGTAGGCTAATTCCCTCTGCGATGCAATTGCGATGCAAACACCAGATGATTATGTGCTAATAAAAATGATGCGTCGCTGCAATATATATGTATACCGTCTAATTCCAACATCTAGTGAAACAAGCAATGCAATTATTATTTTGAAATTTCTATGTTTGTGTTCATGCTCTCTTCTCGTTTTTGTCTCTTCCGCCTTCGCGAAAGTTCCAGAATCCTCTTACTCCATCTTCTGCTGAGGAGGTTGTTGCCTGAGACCTAGAGGAATAGTGCCATTCTTGTATCAAATACATAATTATAAAGGCCTACATTTCATACAGCAAGTAGGCCTATAAGACAGACCTACTACTACTACTACTGTCGTTCGATCACTGAGGTCAGGCGCCATTTTAGGAAGGCAGACGATAGAGAGCATAGTGCAACAAAAGAGTTCACCCAGAATCGTCATTGGTCGAAGCGAATGACGTGTTGACTCTTTTCAAGTAGGCCCTATGTTTAGTTTTCGACAGCGAACTAGACGCCATATAGACGCCATACATACTACATAGCCTAAAGAATCTTTTTTTTTGGAACATAGGCTACTCCGACGTAATTCAGTCTTTGTCCACCATTGACTTCACGAGGTTCTCGAGACTCGAAGTCACTTAATTATGTCATTCTTCTGTAGCATTCTTTGGCATGCATGTGATCTGCTTCTGCAGCCCATTTTCCGACTAAGGTTGTGGAGTTCGTTGCCTGAGGTCTAGAAGAGTAGCCTACATAGTGCTATTTTCTTGTGTGAAATATGTGCATTCTATGCACGAGTGGGAAATTGACCTACATAATTTATCAGCAGACACAGGAACTTTCATAAATTCTTATATATATATATATATATATATATACATATATATACATACATGTACTATGTGCATTACGGCATGTAAGCCTGTGCTTGCATGCATTCGTATATCAATACGGTTGTCGGTTCGTATAGTTTTATCATTTCTGAGCACCTCTTGTCTATGGATGGGACCAACGTGAGAGGTTTAGAATCACCCATAGAAGCGTTTAAGGGCAAAAGCGGGTTCCTTTGTTCCAGGCAACGGGCGATCGACCTTCGCGGATCCGTCTTGCGGCAACAACTAAAGAAGAAATCCATAAATGTAGAGTTGTAGACGTTGTTAATTCGGTCGATACTTCTCGTTTAACGGTCCACGCAATGCCTGCAGCATGTTGAATTAGTCGTCAGTCTGTCGGTCTGTCGGGATTGTTGTGTGCTTAGGACTGAGTGAATGTTGAAACACCGTGGAACGTTTTGTAGCGTCTCACGTTTATAATAAGGTAATGAACTGAGAGTTGCGGAATGCGACCGACCCACATTGTGCCACGTCTCTGGAATTATCCTAGGTCTGAATTATTCTACAAACGTTCGGTCCCCTCTATCGTCATTTCCACTCACCCACCTTCATCTGCCCCAGGTACTCCTACTTATCACATTTAGGGTTCCCCAGGTACATTGTATCTATAACACCCACAGTAGGCTTTCGTGCACACAACTAGTCTTACCAATTCAGGAATTCATCTCCGGTTGATCTGATCGTCCACAACAAACTCTCCGAGACCTTGTGGGTATCATCAAAGCTTGCATTGTTTCATTGTTTAAGAGAATCCCGGAAGGGATGTTGAACATCATTTTGGTTATTTTCGGGACTTCCTGCACTTCGAATCCATACAAGCAACGTCACTGTATAGAATTCAGAAGCAGCACTGCGAAACTGAAACTTGCACAGTCCGGCCTAAATAAAAAGGTTTGGGCATGCAGGCTAGCATTAAGGCCAAGTTGGATGGGTAGTTGTCAGAGGGCTCAATAATTTTAAGGCAGCCACAGCACCCGACCCCGAGCTAGCCTTTGTGTGGCCCTCAGTGTAGACATATTAGGCATATTCGCAAATTCATGAGAATGAATTCATATACATGTAGAAGCACAGGGCGCAACCGACGATTCGAATCGAAGCACATTCAGAGGAGGAGAGGAAGAGAGGAGGCGCGCTCATTGTTTGGGCCTACAGTGTCCCACGGTAATCCTTTTGTAATATTAAAACAACCTAAAAATGCAAGTGCTACTTCCATTATGAGAGCAATCTTCAACACAACCACGGGGGTTTTAAGAATTGAATTAACTCCGGAAATCTGGTACTTCGCTGCATCCCCAGCAAAACGGTCCAGACAATCGATTGTTTCCTGTATCCCATCATATAATAGGCTAGGTTTAAAAGAATCGAAATGAGCGTTTGCGAACGTGTTTGCTTTTAAAGCAAGGACACTGTTGATTGGCAAAGATTAAAATATAGGCAGTTTCTAGATACCCACTGAGTTACTTTCCGATTTGTTGTTGAGATAAGGTCATCTAAAATTTTATCTCATAGCTGGGCTATATTACATTCAAGCAATGGAACGAAACATGGCTGTTATTCTAAAGATCATACTCTGCATTTTGGATATTTTCGTTTCTGTTGCTTTAGGTAAGTTAACACCAAAACTACATGTATAGTATGTATTGTATAGTATGTATGGTATGTATAGTATGTATGTATTCAATAGACTTTTTATGACGGTGACCGAGATCATTGTCTTCATCATCTTCATCATCATAATGATCATCTATATCTGATATCAAAGAGTTTTTTTTATCAGTAAACAAATCCGAATTTTGTCACCGGTAACAGATCCAAATTACATTCTACCATGGGCAAAAAATGGTAAAAATGATTTTAGAGCTAAATGCATCGGGTATTTTTTACTCTTATTAAATAGATCTATGTCAGAATAAGTAGCCTAACTGTTAGTGACAGTATTCAATTAGGACTGATTTTTGTGTGTCATTTCAGCTACAAGATTCAGGAAATCATCATGCTAAGGTTTAGTTTGCACCGATATGAAAACTGGCTTTGTAATGAAAATATTTGATTGGAAACAGATTTGGCTGTCTATTTCACAATTCAATAGGCCCTCTAGGACCTAGAGAATTCAAAATACAAACGCAACTGGTAAATGGTTTAAAGAGGAACTGCAATGGACAATCAAGGTATACATATTGCATCAATTAGGCCGAATGGTTTTTTTCTTATCTCTTTACTGTGTTTTACCTTTTTGACCGGTGAAAATCCGGATTTTTGAACGCAAACATAGGCCTATTTTACGAATAAACTCAAATCACTATTTTTGAACGTATATCTAATCTTTGGATGATGGATATCTAGTTATTATAGATGTGTGTTTGTGCAATGTTTGTCAATGTTTGTCATGTCGACTGTGACTTGATTCATTGATTAGCTTAATTATCTGGTCAACTCCATTCCTGTCACGTCATGATTTTCGAGTATCATGATCATGAAACTGCCTGAAATGATCCAATTGGTTAAGAGGGGATCATTAAGTGCCGCATTGACACGAAGGTGGTCTTTTATATGTCAGAAAGTATGGTTAAGAAACGTTCAGTTCTCAGATTAAGGAAACTGATGATGGTGGCTAATATTAATATTTGCAGCACAGGCGAATGAGATGAACTTTTCGTTGATCGGAGCATCCGGTTGTTCGTTGGACGTCTACGCTGATGGCAATCTCCTCACCTCCGTGACGACGGTCTACCAACAAATCTACGTCGTCAAAATCCCCGAAAACTACACAAAGGTGGCCATCAAAATGGTTCCGCACAGCACCTACTCGGCCCTCTTCACGGGCTTTACCAGCGACCTCAAACTGGTGACGAACGAGACATGGGAATGCACCTGGACGACCCCAGATTCCAACTGGATGGACCCTGACTTTGATGACTCATCCTGGATTAGTGCCCCTGCCATTTCGAGCAACTATGCTTATACATGGCATTCAATGCCAACTTGTACCGTCTGCAGTGCATCGACTGAATGGTTCGTGTCTGGATCTCCAACACTACGTAGAGAAGCGCAGACAGTGTACTACCGAACACCCAGACCTCGTAAGATATGACTCTTTCATTTGATGCATGACGATCGCTGGGTCTTTATCTATAATTCATTCGCTCGTTCGTTCTGAAAACCTATATAGCATCGCTTCAGCTATAGTGTGGGCGCAGATGCGCTCCCAGCTAAAGAGATAGGCTAGACATTGTAAGTAGGCTACCAGGTACCTGATTTCTGCTTTAGCGCCTTGATCAGAATGCATTGAACTTTAATGTCCAAGAGTATGCAATCAATTGAAGGTCGTATCAAATGAAATGTAGAGTATGTGTAAACTAATGAATATTTATATGTGTTAACTAATGAATATTTATATGTGTAAACTAATGAATATTTATACAGTGCCGGCGCTAGGGTACCTGAGGCCCCCCCCAAAGAAAAACTTGAGGCTCCCCACCCCCATACCTTGAGCTGTCATCTCAGCAAAATTTCTCATAATATAAGTGCTGAAAGACATGGTGTAAGACTTCAATAAATGTCCCATCCCAATTGTTAATTTTTTGGAATTTCCATGCTATAATGGTAGAAATTTTAAGCTGTCATCTTTACAGAAATAGCTCTTTTTCATTGCTGTTAGTCGTGGTTTAGGACTTCAGAGTGTCCCTCTCCATTGTTTAAATTTATCCGATTTGCCAACTGTAATGGTAGCATTTATAGGCTGTCATCTGAACAAAATTGATTGTTATTGATGGGCAGTGGATGATACTTATGAAATATTTCTGAAATATTGGGGATACAAGGATTCCGTCCCAACCACAAATTGTGGGGCCGTGGCCCTGTCCACACCCCAAGTCTCCTCTTTGGTTGAAGGATAATGCTCTATTGGTTTGAGTAATATAGTTTTGCATGCTTTGCGTTAAAACATAATTCGGTGCGTGGTTTCAGTATTGAACAGTTATGAAAGGTATAATTACCAGCTACATTTGAGGCCCCTTGCAAACTTGAGATCAGACACATACCAAGGACATATGGGACCCTACACAGGCTTTAATGTTTGGGTCTCACGCATGTTTTATTTTGAGGCCTCATCCAATTAGCAATTAGAATAAGTTACAATTTATAAGCGTTGTGTTTGAGAAAGTGGACGAAATTGCCTGAGTTAGTTTAAATGGCTTTATACTTACGCCCAAAACCAGTACGATATTTGCATTAGGCCTGCAAGGGCAGTGCCATACGGTTAGTTGAGGCATGCACCAGACCGGATCTGTACAGTCACAAATAGGCATAATGACCAGCTAAATTTGGGGGCCCCTTTCAAACTCGGGGCCCCCCCCAATTGGGGGGTACGGGGGGGTGCTAGCGCCGGCACTGTATTTATATTTGGAATTGTGAAAAGTTAAACCGTAATCAAAGTCTTGGTCTGTTATCTTGACTTATGGCCCCGGCGAGGCTTTGGCCCGCATCAGCCGCTCCTCTATGGACAGCCTCCAGTCGCACCTGTCCTGTGCTTTCCGCGTCGCCTACGGTTAATCCCATCGTCAGGCAGTCCTCTTCCACCATATCCATCCATCGCTTCCTGGGCCTGCCTCTTCTCCTCTTCCCATGCACATATCCCTGCAGTGCCACCTTTGGGTGTCTTCCGTTCTGCATTCTGGTGACATGTCCGAAGTGCCGCATTCTTCTGATCTGTATCCTGTCCACAATGTCTCGCTGGATTTTCAGTCTGCTGCGTATATCCATGTTCCTCATCCTTTCCCTCCTTGTGACCCCCTCTATCCTTCGCAGACACGTAATTTCAAATACCCTCAATCGTCTTTTCTGTGTCTGTCTCTGAGTTATAGCCTACAACTGTATGCTCAGCATGCTGCTATCTTTCGTCCCTGAAATTCCGGCTCAGGGTTGAGTTTGAGTCGCTGAGACAGACTCCATACACGATATGATGTTGTCAATGCATGCACATAGCTTATCTACAGCATTTGCAGGAAGGCATGTATAGCCTATGTAAGTATGTATGTATGTATGTATGTATGTATGTATGTATGTATGTATGTATGTATGTATGTATGTATGTATGTATGTATGTATGTATGTATGTATTGTAATTGTAATTGTAATTGTAATTGAACACTTGTATAGCGCCGCTCACAGATTCAGTAGCGCTCCCGACCCAAAATTAGCTGACGAATAGTATAGTCTTCAGGCGCTTCCTAAACACAGGGAGAGAGAGGCTGAGAAGCTCAAGACGCAGTTTATGTGGAAGACGGTTCCAGCTGGAGGGACCAACATAGGCGAAGCTTCTGGACTGGGCAGTAGCACCACGCATGCGAGGAACAACAAGGAGGCCATTTGCTGCCGAACGAAGGGCAGAGCGACCGGGGAGAGTGGAGACCTGAATACAGAAAGAACGGAGGTAGGAGGGAGCAACCCCAAGAAGAGAATTGCGCATAAGTGTCAGAATCTTGAACTCAATGCGTTGTGGTACAGGAAGCCAATGAAGAGTGTCCCGAATAAAGACAGAAATGTGAGAGAACTTGGGAAGACCAGCAATTAGACGAGCAGCAGCATTGAGTATTGTCTGAAGTTTAGAGAGGTTGAGAGAAGAAAGACCGGCGTATGCAGCGTTCCCAAAGTCAACCCTAGAACAGATCAGGGCGTGAACAAGCGTCTTAATAGCTTGCGGCGAAAGTGAATGACGGATGGTACGCAGTTGGCGAAGATGATAGAGACATGTTCGCGAGACACGGTTAATATGGTCCGAGAAAGAAAGAACTGGGTCCAGAGTGAAGCCCAAGTCACGAACAGTGGAAGAGAAATGGATGTCCGGGCACAAAGTGCAGAGGAGGTCCATGTCAATCTTAGCAAGCTGAGCTCTGCCGCCAAGCCAGATGTATTGTGTTTTGTATGTATGTATGTATGTATGTATGTATGTATGTATGTATGTATGTATGTATGTATGTATGTATGTATGTATGTATGTATGTATGTATGTATGTTAGACTGGTCCACAAACCATAGCCAAAAAATTAAGTTGTTAGAATTCTTTCTCCACAAGGCTTATTTTTGTCCCCTTGGAGTAGACAGTCTCCCTGTAAAATTTCAGCCTGATTGTGCAACATTTAGAGGTCAACCCATTCTGAACATTTTACTTGAGTGCTGATAATGTCTTTACGTCATGTTAACCGTCATTATTAGACTAAAATGGCTTCGTCTAATTGGAGATCCGACCCATAGCACTGGCTATGGGAAAACCAGTCTCTCGATTGTTTACTGCAAGATTACCACGAAGCCTGGATGCACACATTGCACAGCAACTGCTTCAGTTTAATCATATCACTAAAGGGAGACCCCTTCCGGAAAGCCACAAAATGGCCTATGATGCAGTTGTTTGCATTTGGGTGCTTGCCAGAATACCAACACAGCTGGTGTGTAAGGAAACTGTCAAAGCTTTACCAGAACTACCTACCTCTGAAGATTCACGGACCACTATAAAGAGAAAGTGACAGGATGAAGACGACATGTTCAAGAGTGATCTTCAAAAATTGTTCGATATTGCCTCAAAGGATGTGATGACAGAAATCCAGCAAGACTAAGATTGGGATATCCTTCGAATAGGTCCTACAAAGGGCAGACGTATTTTCCAGCAGCATGAGTGGAGCAAACTTAAAGACAGCAGCAAAAGAAAGCAGAAAGAGGCAACTGCAAGAAAAAGAGAGAATGCTGAAAACTAAAATGAAGAACGCAAGACAAAAGGCAGTTATGAAGCAGCAGGTGAACTTTCTGCGTTGGCATCATACAACTTAGTCCTAGTACGTATGCAATACATCTACACTCTACAATGGCTGCATAAAAGCTGCTACTAACTGCCTCATTATTAAAAAAAGATCCAAGAACATCATCCAGTCCACTTTAGTTTAGTTGTTGGTGCTTTGTATCATGTTGGCCTTCCAGACCGTGATCCTTGGTCTGTAGATGGAGATGTCACACTGGCGATTGGTTATGACATTAATTTCAGAAATGCCACTTTCTAGAAGTTCGGAATAAAAGAAGGACAAGAAGCAGCTAGGTGCAATGGAGGAACAAGAGTGCACACTGGCAGGCCTGCTATTACCTCACTGTGAAGGCTAAATGTTGTCCAGCATCGACAGATCAAAGGAAAATATGGACCGCAAAGCTACTATTGTCACTGGAAATTGTCAGGAAAAACTCTTGGCAATCCAAAAAATGGTTAACGGCATTCAAGAAGGTGACTCTCAGGTCAATACCAGTGTTGAAGTACGGTAATTGAGAAATGGAATCTCCCCAGACGTTGCTCAATGTAGCTCAGGTCGTACATTAACCATTACCGAACAATTTATCTACATCTGTCCAAATAGCATAAAAAGTGTCAAATGGGTTGACCTCTAAATGTCATTTGTTTTCATTAAAAAAATTTGTGATTATTATAATCATGATAAGAAACAAAACAAGCCTTGTGGAGAACTGAAATCTGTTAGATGAATTTTGTGGACCACTCTAATGTATGTATGTATGTATGTATGTATGTATGTATGTATGTATGTATGTATGTATGTATGTATGTATGTATGTATGTATGTATGTATGTATGTATGTATGTATGTATGTATGTATGTATGTATGTATGTATGTATGTATGTATGTATGTATGTATGTATGTATGTATGTATGTATGTATGTATGTATGTATGTATGCATGTATGTATGTATGTATGTATGTATTTATGTATGCATATATGTATATATGCATGCATGCATGTATGCATGTATGTATGTATGTATGCATATATGTATATAAGCATGCATGCATGCATGTATGTATGTATGTATGTATGTATGTATGTATGTATGTATGTATGTATGTATGTATGTCGTAATCGTAATTATAAACTCGAAATTTTTCAAGCGCACTCGAAAGCCAAGCGCGGGGCACAAGCTTATTCACGAGCGCTGCGTTGAGTTAGAAGGGTTGTCTGTGAGAGTAGCCTGTGGTGGTCCAGGTCGAGTTACCATAGGATCAGAGGAGTGGAACAGCTGCTAAGGCGGGTATATATGTAAGTATGTATGCAAGTATGTATGCATGTAAGCATACTAAGCATGACTTGTATGTATTCTCTATTTATGTATGCGTGTTTATGTGTACGCGCAGGTAGGCGGCGTAGACCTATGTCCATTTGCAAGCATTGATCTATGTGTGTGTGTGTGTGCAATTTCTGAATATAAAATTCAATAGAATTGATTTGGCATTATTTTTAGAACTGTCTGACTGAAATTTAGAACCCATGCTCGCTCTTTGTTTTAGCTAAAACTCTAACGCCCACAACAACCCCGATTATTCCAACGACTGCGAGATATCTATCGAAACCAGCAACGCATTATATACTACTCGCCTCCGATGTCAAGATAGCAGGGGCTTCGGAGTGTGCTTACGGGTTCCGCTCGCAGATTACCTGCGCTCAGAGATGTACGACTGCATGGCCGACCTGTGTCGGATTTCAATACACAGTTGGTGGAAAACGTGAATGCTGTCTTCTCGACCTTTCTACCGTCAGTAATGGAAATCGCCAGCAAATCGTTGGCTGCAATGTCTGGAAAGCTATACCTGATGCTGATTATGCATGAATATCATCACATAATCGTTGCACTTGGATTGACAATTCATAAAATTAATATCTGTGCAAGAGCATTGCTTGCTCAGTGAGCTTTTGTACGCGAGATAAAACAGAGATGTAAGAACGTCTTTTAGGTGTGCATTACTAGTAAAACTTTAGAAATAATAGAAGCTAAGGGTTAAGAGATATCACAGCACGTAGGCTATAGAACTTAGTCGTAGGCCTATAGTTCTAAATAGCTTGTTTGATATGTTTGAGATTTTATTAATTAAGTTGAAGGCTATGCACGCTTTGTATTCTGATAAACTTTATTCTAGATACAGACTATTCTCTGCTTGCGCTAACTCTTGAATATTTTCAATAAAATGTTTCGGCCTCTGTCAAAAATAGTCTATCCGACCAAGGCTGTAGATTGTCAAAGTTCTCATCATTTGAATAACCAGTGCACGTGCACCTAATTGTTAAAAATATATAATAATTTTTTATTGGTAGTCTATACGATTTATTTCGTTCCTTTTAAAACCAATCCAATTGGTTTTCTTTTGCGCTGCCATCCTGTTTTGCTCTTCACTGCTCAGTTGAATCGATATTTGGATAATAAATAGGCCTAATTTTGTCATTCCTCTTTTATTTCATGGTGAAGAGTGATAAATATAAATGAACCCCTATAGCAAGGGGCTTGTTCATTTCTGTTGTATTCAAACATAGCTTTATTAAATAATCAGTTCTCTGCGGTCTCTATTGGAAACAATAAAAGAATAGCTGTGGTTAAAATTACGGCCATGATGTTCGAACAAGATAAACGTGTTTTCAGATTCTAGTTAGCAGACATGCATCACAGACAGTATTTCATTGAAGTAACAGTAAGACCTATGTGATTATCAATACTTGCACACGATGACAATACTGTACTGCTCGATAGAGATTGGTCGATCGCTTAGTGTATACATTTAGAATGCACAATGCATTTTCAATGGCGCATAGAAAGCCGGTTGAAGACCTATTGTTGTTCATCGTAATCGTAATCGTAAACTCGAAATTTCTAAAGCGCCACTCGAAAGCCAAGCGCGGGGCACCAGCTTATTCACGAGCGCTGCGTTGAGTTAGAAGGGTTGTCCGTGAGAGTAGTCCGTGGTGGTCCGGGTCGAGTTACCGTAAGATCAGGATCAAATGCGTTGGGTTAGAAGGGTTGTCCGTGAGAGTAGTCCGTGGTGGTCAGGGTCGAAATTCCATAGGATCAGAGGGGCGGAACAGCTATTAAGGCGGGTGTCGTTTGGGCCGGGAATTGGAAGGTGGAGGATCAGATGAGACAGGGTAAGAGTTCGTGAAAAGGAGTGTCTTAAGTTTCGAATGAAAAGCCCGAGGTGTGATGGATAGAGGAGCCTGAGGAAGGTGATGGTGTGTGATTAGTGTTCAGACGACTGTTCAATGAGATAAAGTGGTAGTCCGATACGGATGAATCTGTTGAAAGTCTTGAGACCTGAAACGACATCAGAGACTGCGGCGTGGCTATTAAAAATTTAGCCATCGTATCTCAGACGTGGTTTTTGTTTGCAGAAAACTTTAAGTACAATCATCAAAATCATTCATAAGAAGTCCGACGGTTTTCTTTTGATCTTAGGTCGTCAGCTATCTCTTACTCCCACAATGCAACAGGGTAACTTAACCCGAATCAATCCCACATTCATTAACAACCTTAATCAACCCCACATTCATACATACATACATACATACATACAATGTCATACATACATACATACATACATACATACATACATACATACATACATACATACATACATACATACATACATACATACATACATACACACATACATACATGCATACATGCTTGCATGCATGCATGCACGCATGCATACATACTTACTGACATACATACATACATACATACATACATGCATGCATACATACATACATACATACATACATACATACATACATACATAAATAAATACATACGTAAATACGTAGATGCGCACGCGCATATATGTATATTAGACCTACATACATACATGCATTGACCTACATACATATATTCATAGGCAAGTTCTGTTTCAGTTCCTGCAGGTACGTGCATGTGTTTTCGTCTATATTTCAGCGCCGCTATCGTTAGTTTATCAATCCAATGACGAGCACCCATTCCTTAGTTGTGCAACGCTAATGCATGCCTGCAAAAATACAGTTTTCAATCTGCGCAAAGCTCGTTCTTCTTTGACGCTGGTCTGCAGACAGATCAGTTGTCACTACACTCTTCTCACAATGATGTCATTTGTCTTTTCCATTAGCATTCGATTATCAAGTGTCTCCAGTGCAAACAACGAAGAATGGCACTCGATAAAAGCAGCAAAAGACGGAAGCTCAGAACACAAGGCTTCTGTGGGTGGCATCACCGCTCACGAACGGCTCGTTATGATCCAACATTCGCGTTGACGTACCATGCATTGAACAACGGTTTCAACTGTATAACGTAAAGACGCCCTTGAGCTTGTTAGACAACGTCACAAATCGCGGTTTATGCAGAAGAACAATTGATGTGACAACTAGATTGCATGTTGTCACTCGTCAAACATTTCTTAATGACAGAAATTTCTTCTGCACTATTTTTTTCCTTTATTTTTGATCGCATGCCCTTTACTTCGCAGGAAGCGATAGATGCACGTTTCAACACGTCATAAACTGCTAATAGATAAAACGCTGAGTGGTTAAATTAACCGTTACAGAGTTGGTGGTCAAGCTTCTATAGTAAGCTCTTTGCCAGAAAGCATATAAAACAGTTGGACGTACAGTTAATATATCGCAATTATATCAGCATATAATAATTATAAATAGCTAAATGCAAGAGAAGCTACAGTATAATAGCACGGTGCATTGAGGAGTCGGAAGAAAATAATTGAAGCATTAAATCGAGGCATTGAAGTGAATCGAATTCTTCTCTTGTTGTCAATTATTATTGTTGGCGTAAATAATGGTGGCCTACTTTTCCGCAGCGGTCATCCTGATTTCTTTTGTTTTTGGTAAGTAAACAGGACGCATGAGATTGGTTTAGTAGAGCAGCTTGTAGATTTACGAAAAGTCTTCAAACATTCAGACTCTTATTTTTAATAACAGTATAGGCAACATTTAGATTGATTGCATGTCGGAACACATTGTTGCATAGGCTATATAGACTATGTCTAATCATCCTAATGGTGCAAACTATCGTCACAACTCCTGTTCAAGCAACGTAGCGTCGAGTCATCATGTACAAATCTAAAGTCTAAATTCAATTATTTCGTCTATAGGTATTTACTAGGATTACACCACAACGTTCACTTATTATACGGTACTCTGATAAGGCGTTTACAGTCTCCAAACTGGATGCAGACAACCTAAAGACAGGTTTAGAAAGTTAAACCTTCGTTGAAGAGTATTTACCGTGAACACAGATTAGACAAATAGCCTATAGCATTGGCAATTCATACTATCCAACAGTGGCATATTTTATACACATAATGTAACAAACAGAACAAATGCAATATAAGGTTGGCATAGTACATGTATATACAACACTACTTAACTTTAACATTAGTCTTAGTTATAATGAGCACGTGTAGTTATTTCTTGTCTTGGTATTTACAGTTTAGCAGTGCATGTAAAAATTGCTGTCACAATGTTCTGTTGAAACGTTCGCATCTAACGCAGCAATTTATGAAATTATTGTTTGTTAGCTGATGCGCACCAAACTGACCTGATTGTAATCGGAGCATTTGAATGTCACCTGGATCTCTACGTGGACGGTGTTGTGCAGGGAGGACTACCAGACGACGAAACGGTCTATCCGACTCCATACAAGATCCCACTCTCTCCTACGTACAAGACTATCGCATTCGCTATGCTACCAGAGAATAAAGCGGCGATGTTCATGGCCTTCACTAGTGACCTGAGTCTCGTGACCAGCGGATACTGGAAGTGCAGGCAAGACACCGTCGCTTACAATTGGATGAGTCTTTCGTATGATGATTCCACCTGGAGAACTCCGATTGGCATCCAGCTGTTCAATGTAAAGACGGCCAACTCCATGGTCTTTCCTTACTTCAAGATGGCTGGCTGTTCGGCAACCGTCTGCAGTTCGGCTGCGTCGTGGATTGCGTCGATAAGTCTGACGTCATCCATCGCCAAGAAGATGTACTGTCGATTCACTGTATCTGGTTAGTACAACTAGATTCATTCATTCATTCATTTCGACAATTTATATAGCGCCTCTTCAAGAAATCTATTCAGAGGCGCTTCCAGCCCAGCCACAGCTAAAAAGTAAGATTTGAGCAACTTATAAAAAGCAGGTGAATTTAGCATAGGCATAAGTCGCAAGGTTAGTGGGAGTCTATTCCAGATAGCAGGACCCACGATAGAAAAGGCTCGACGCTGTCTGGTAGAAGTGCGGACTCGAGGAACCAAAAGCTCCCCCGTTGTCGCAGAGCGAAGAGCTCGGCGAGTTGCAAGGTCGGAGACAGGTCGACAAAAGCTAGACAGGTATGACGGAGCACAATCAAGAAGGCATCACCAAACAAGAGCAGCAACTCGGTAGAAGATGCGCTGTGAAACAGGGAGCCAGTGAAGAACGTCACGCATAAAAGCAGAGACGGAGGCATATTTAGGAATGTACTGCCGATTCACTTATCTGGTATAAATTATTATAGCCTACAACTGTATTGCACGATAATTCTTCTCCTCATTCCTCTTCTTTATCTTTCCCCTCCTCATTTTTCTTTTCTTCGAACAACAACAGCAGCTACTACTGCAAATATGACTAAATAAAAGGTCAGCAGTTTTTCGGACGGGAAACTGAAGAAACACAAACACCCCCGAAATCAAATCCTGGCTACGGCTTTGCACGTGGTCTACTGTTCTAGTTGATTAGCTATTTTATGCCGATTAGCAAGAGACGCAGCGCGATGTCATGGCTAAAGTGTAGCGGTTGGTGAATAAAAAAACGGACATTTTAAAATTAATGGATTCTCAACACATAGGTAGAATGCCGCACATCTCCAAGAACTAAGCTGTAGGTACTGGCTCTGTAGCGGGATAGAGTCTATGTTAGCTTTAGGCCTACGTGAGAAAGATATTTACTCGTTTTTTCCTTCTAAATTTCTCGGCTCACTCATTACTGTGACTTGTCTAGTTCTGATTATTCCACCGACAGCATAATACGAAGGACAGGGCATATAGTTCTGTGTGGAAATTCGCTTGACACTTTATCTGCCTTTATGTTTAGTGAAACAATGCTCCAATAATCTGAAAATTAACGTTGAAAAGCACTTAGTCTAATAAAGTCATTTAATGTGACTTTCGTGAGTAATATTGAATTAATTTATATAGGCCTAAATGTTGCTATCTTATTACAAGTAAACCGTAAACGTATGCAGAATAATTATTCCCGCTCCAAAAAATGTAATGTAAAGTTACAGGATTCATGTAGCCGCATATATGTTTCTCTAAGATATACTTTCTAATCGTAGACCTACACAGAGAAATCACCATCAGGCAACATTTGTACAAATATTAGTCACATAAGACATTGTTTGTAAAATTGAAGGAGCTCCAGTAGTGGCCGCAACTCCACTTCCAGAAATCGAAGAAATTCCTGCGAACCCAATGAGTGGAACATCCTCCTTTGAACGTCCATTCAACTACCATCTCCTACATTCAGATATGAGGCTGATTGCAAGCAGCCTTGACTCCTGCTACATCGGCTTCAGATCGAAAATCGCTTGTGCTCAACTGTGCACCACAAGATGGCCGCTGTGCGTTGGATTCCAGTATTCACAAGACGACAAAGAATGTTGTCTCATAGATCAACCGACGATGTTCCTCGGTGATCGTCAATCCGTCGCTGGTTTCAGTGTGTGGGAAGTGGTTGGAAACGGGATGCATGGTCTTTTCAGTGCTTAATTGGAACAGCATGATACGCGCATAACATTGCAAAGTAGGCCTAGGCTAGTAGGCATATATACACTGTGTCCGGAAAAAGAGAACCGTCTTTGTAAACATGAAAATAAATATGTGTCAGGATTTAAACGGTATTTTAATTGTAAAAATTTATGAATATTTACTATTTATTTTCATATTTACAAGAAGGATCTCTTTTTCCGGACACAGTGTATATAGCATAACATCGTGTGGCATAATAATATAGGCTACCATCGGCATACCATGACACAATATAGCCATAGATGACATGGCATAATGTAAAGCAGCACAAAATGATGTTGAGATTAATTCATTCGTTAATTTCAACATATTTTTAGCGCCCCTTCAAGAAACCCATTCAGAAGCGCTCCCAGTCCACCCACGATTATTCAAATAGGTTTCAAGGGGTCTGTAAAACACTGATGATGTTTCACCGGGAACCCGCCCATGAGTTTATATAAGTGTAGGTCTACATTATGTTTTTTCTTTATTTGCTGGCGAATAAACTGCTTAAGTACTTAGTTGCTTGCTTACATGGCACACCCTAGTCAACGATGACCTCGACACCACGTGACTTGTCAACATGGTATACTATAACATAACGTTCTCCGACAAAAAGCATATTGGCTTCGCTGACTTCCCGGTTAACAAGAAAACAATGCGTGACATACGATATATGTATTAGATTACTCAAAAACAAGGATGTGTACTATTGTGCGGGCCTGTGTATCATATCACGTATGGGACGCAGGGGCGCAAGCTCCTGCGGAGCGACCTTGGGCAAGTTGCTTACCCTTCATTGTCTGTGTGGAAGGCAACGGGAAACCACCTCACTCATCTGATCCCCAGGGGCGTAAAAGCCAATGAACCTGCCTTCGGGCAGAGAACCATCATCATCATCGTCGTCGTCGTCATCATCATCATCATCATCATCATCATCATCATCATCATCATCATCATCATCATCAATCATCATCATCATCATCATCGTCGTCGTCGTCATCATCATCATCATCATCATCATCATCATCATCATCATCATCATCATCATTATCATTTATCATACTTTTTGCGTGTACACAGTATCAGCCGCGCTGTGCGTGGGAAATTGCATATGAAATATACGTGTATTATTCAATGCTTTTACACAAATATATTAACTACGCTAGTCTGATTAGATTCTAAGAAACATGTAAATAGTAAGTTCTTGGTACCGGTACATGTATTTATGTCAAATTGATGTTTTAATGTTGTTTAAAGAATTAGACGATTCTGCGCAATGACTCATCTTTTGTTGCAATTTAGTTACTGGACGCATTAATGGTGTTGAAGGTGTTGAAGAAACAGATTTGTGGATAGAATCTGATAACAGACTGTAGGCTGATAGAGTTAATTTGAGATGGAGATTTTTTGGCAGCATAAAGTATCCGGTCTTTCCATGTAGGCCCATGGTTTATATGTTTATATCCAATGATTCATATATATATATATATATATATATATATATATATATATATAGTGTATAACTGTATATATACACACATATATGTACACACACACACACACACACATATATATATATATATAATATAGGCCTCAGGGGCGGATCCAGGGGGGGGCCAATCCGGCCATGGCCCCCCCCATTTCAAATCACCATGGGACGTGGCCCCCCCCATCCATGGTGGACGAAAAAAAATTTCAGGGTGTCAGTCATGCACAGGAGAATTAATGTATAAATGTAATTAAAATCTATAATAGAAATAATATATATAAATGTAATCTAAGCCTCTCACGCAATTGCATTGTCTTAATATAAAGCAACGAAATGAAACAATCTTATCACAGTATCCAACTATGATTTATCATTTATGGCATACAATGTAAGTTAATCGTGTATATATTCGTAGTAAATTTTAAAAACATTAACACCAATAAACACAATTATAACTAAGTACAACTAACTATTAATTACAAATCAAGTTAACACGAACAACAGTATTTGGGATGTAATTTATTTTTTGCAGATGCCAAAAAATTTCAGGGCGAAACATGTTAAGTTTTGAGTGTAGTCTATATGTGCAAGAAAATGCGGTGAATGATAACACATGTTTACTCCTTGTTTTTATTTATATCTTACTATATTTCATTCAGTAGTGGGAAGTAATTTATTTATTCTAGTCTTAATAAGTCATCACTCTTTTTAGACGAAAAATTAAAAACCTTTTTTTAAGATTTCGCACGCATGACTACAAAAAGTTATCAGTTTTTTGCGATGCTAAATTGAACACCTTTTTTGAAAATTTCGCACGGAAGAGTAAAAGGTCATCACTCTTTTTAGACGAAAAATTAAACACCTTTTTAGATTTCGCACGGATGACTACAAAAAGTCATCAGTTTATTGGGATGCTATATTGAACACCTTTTTTTGAAAATTTCGCACGGAAGAATAACAAGTCATCTTTTTAGACGAAAAATTAAACACCTTTTTTAAGATTTAGCACAGATGACTACAAAAGGTCATCAGTTTTTTGGGATGCGAAATTAAACACCTTTTTTGAAAATTTCGCACACAAGACTAAAAAGTCATCACTCTTTTTAGACGAAAAATTAAACACCTTTTTTAAAGATTTCGCACGCATGACTACAAAAGTCATCAGTTTTTGGGGATGCTAAATTGAACACCTTTTTTTCCAAAATTTCGCACGAAAGAATAACAAGTCATCTTTTTAGACGAAAAATTAAACACCTTTTTTAAGATTTGGCACTAATGACTACAAAAAGTCATTAGTTTTTGGGATGCGAAATTAAACACCTTTTTTGAAAATTTCGCACACAAGACTAAAAAGTCATCACTCTTTTTAGACGAAAAATTAAACACCTTTTTTAAAGATTTCGCACGCATGACTACAAAAAGTCATCAGTTTTTGGGGATGCTAAATTGAACACCTTTTTTTCCAAAATTTCGCACGAAAGAATAACAAGTGATCTTTTTAGACGAAAAATTAAACACCTTTTTTAAGATTTGGTACTGATGACTACAAAAAGTCATTAGTTTTTGGGATGCGAAATTAAACACCTTTTTGAAAATTTCGCACGGAAGACTAAAACGTCATCACTCTTTTTAGACGAAAAATTAAACACCTTTTTAAAGATTTCGCACGCATGACTACAAAAAGTTCACCTTTTTTGAAAATTTCGCACGGAAGACTAAAACGTCATCACTCTTTTTAGACGAAAAATTAAACACCTTTTTTAAGATTTCGCACGCATGACTACAAAAAGTTATCAGTTTTTTGCGATGCTATATTGAACACCTTTTTTAAGATTTCGCACGGATGATCAAAAAATGTCATCAGTTTTTTTGGGAACGAAAATTGAACACCCTTTTTGAAGATTTCCGGCGGATTACTTTAAAAAACATCTAGTTTTCGGGAAAGAAGTTTTTAAGTAAAGTCTATATTTATTGAGACCTTATGGCACTCTTATAAGCACTGAAAAGTACAGCTATTTTGTTAAGAGAACAGCTTAAAATGCTACCATTGCAATGTGAAAATTCAAAAAGTTTCTGGTGGGGAGGGGCGTAGCCCCTCCCCACACCCCTCCCCTACCACTCTCGGCGCTGCGCGCCTCATGATTGTCTTCAGACGGTCAATTATGTAACCCTCCGGAAACCTCAATCCCCCCAGAGGTTGGGGCTAAATTAAACTCTGGTTTCCGCCAAAAACGACTAAAATAGTTCATCAGATTTTTCAGCGAAAGATCAACAAAAAATTTTCCGACCCCAGCCCAAAATATTTTTGGCTTTTGGCCCCCCCTTCGAAACGTTCTGGATCCGCCACTGATAGGCCTCAGTATTTCGGCAACGATGCCTTTAAGACAATCTTAAACCCTGATGCTAATAAATCATAAAATCATATTGCGATCGTAATCGTAATCTCCAAATTTCTAAAGCGCTACTCGAAAGCCAAGCGCTGGGCACCAGCTTATTCACGAGCGCTGCGTTGAGTCAGAAGGGTTGTCCGTGAGAGTAGTTTATGGTGGTCCGATGAGCCCCGATGTTGCAATGAACACGAACGAGTTAGCTGAGAACAAAACCGTATGACCCGCAATGTCCCGCATGCTTTGTCAGTGCATATACATACATTATATCTACCAGTACATGTACATATATTATACTCAACATTCATATTTATGTGCATGTGCACAGTCCTTGGTACATGTGTACTTGGGCTACACAATACACATGCTTGCAATGACAGGGTCGCTAAAACAGCGGACTCCGTATAGTTAAGTTGTATGTATACATGAGCGCGTGTTATAGCTCCTCTTCAAGGTACCTGCTTAGAGGCGCTCCCGATTACAGCGAAGACACTTAACCGGAGCTTCACGCCGATGCGTATGAGCAATTGCGAAGGTGTCCGGACAATTCGAATCTGGACAATTCGGATCCGGACAATTCGGATCCGGAGAATTTGGACCCGGACAATTCGGATCCGGACAATTCGGATCCGGACAATTCGGAGAGCATGTAAAAATCGGTCACTTCCAAGGCACCCTTGCGGCAATCGAACTTTTATTTTTAATTAGCTATAGACTATAAAATAATTTTCATGGCATAACAAGACACTAAAATTGATTCAAAAACTGAGATTATTTCTGGCCCGAATTACATTTATACTCTATATAAAATGCATCTATAATTGCATAGCCTTCATCGCTAAAGCAATGTAGACAATATTTATTTATGGTTCAAGTGAAAATCACATGGATGCAATAACATCAGTTGAGGGATAGTTAGACACTTTAAATAGACTCTAATCATTATCATCCACGTATAAAAATGGATTTATATAATAATTAGCCTATATATCGTAAAGTTTACTACATTTATTTATGGTTGGAATAAAATCCTTATCACGCACATCGTGGGAGAGTTCATTACGTCATAAACAATCATAAATAATGCACAAAATGCATGCCTGCACAGTAAATATCACAACAGTGGGCACTATAAAATATGTATTTGTGGTTCATTGTAAAATCACATAATTGAATATAACCGCAGTCGTCAGATAGAAACGAAACCGAAAAGAGAAGAAGAGAGCCATTGATGAGACCCATGTCAATCGCATGTGACAGGACCAGTGTAGCAGGAATCTATATCGCAAGAGGACGACTGCACTAACGCACCAAATTTAATCAAAAGACTTAGGCTTCGAACACAATTGGCCACCAAGACATGACAAACAATGGTTTGACAGACGTATATACAGGGTGGGCCAGCATAAATGTCCCGACTTTGCACGCGTATAACTTCGCCAATTTTTAACATTTATTTATACTTTATGCATCAAATTAAAGGTATTTCACTCTAGTATTAACTCTAAAAAAGTCGAACTGATACTAGTCTCGGTTTTAATTATATGCCCGGAACAGCGCTAGCTACCATATTTTGCTGTCATTTGTGACGCAACCTGGCGCCGTTGACAGACGATGATCGCGTTTCGATCTTAATTTTACGAACTGGTAAGGGATTTAATTCGTTTGAAATGATTAACGAATATTCTAACAGAGGATGGAATAAACAATACCTTGTATTATCTGCTACGGAAAATTAATAAAACAGGACTTTCTACTTGCAAACCATGGGAATCGGAGCGCACGGCGCTCACATCCGCTAACATTGCTCGTGTGTCCGCGTACATTTGCAGTCAAGACAATGACCTGCATGCAAATTCAGCGCAAAACAGGCAGTCTTGGAAGCACTGAATAGCGTATTGGAAAAGATTATAGACCTAAAGTTAAAGTAATTTGTCGACGAGAAGTCCCACGAACTCTCCAGCTCTTACGCAAAGAAACGACTGGCAGCGTGCAAGCGTCTGAAGCAGCGCATGGCAGTGCACGGCTGTTGGCAAAATTGAAAGAACGCGGTTTTGCGATTAGAATATACTCATGGTAGGGACCCTACAAACACTCAAAATGATCGTGTCTACGCGCGTTTTAGCAAAAAACGATAGAATTTTCCCGGGAAACGGCGTCATAATGCGTCAGTAATGACAAAAAACGGTAGCTAGCGCTGATCCAAGTATATAATTAAAACCGAGACTAGTATCAGTTCGACTTTTTTAGAGTTAATACTAGAGTGAAATACCTTTAATTTGATGCATCAAGTATAAATAAATGTTAAAATTTGGCGAAGTTATACGCCTGCAAAGTCGGGACATTTATGCTGGCCCACCCTGTATAATGTATGTATAATATTTTTGCCGTTGTTGATTTTTAATGTGCTTTGACGTGTAACTGGGTGCGGTGTGTCACCTGTATTTGTCTCTTTTCCTAAATTAAACGAAGATTATTTAGCAGCTATCTATAGGGTTCTATTTCGTCGCTAACCTAGTCATACATGTCTGGGAGTATGCATGGCAGTAAAACGACATCAAAGTAAATACGAAGTTAAGACACCATATTCAATGTAGTAGGCTAGTGGCGCGTCACACCAGTTGTTAGCTAGTACGTCAGCTGTTGCCAATTATTATGAATAAGTCAGGATGAATTTCAAAATAGGCATTCCACTTTCTTGACCATTCTGGAAATGTAAAGAAAAACTCGGAATCCATGGACCGAAATGAATTCTCACTAGTAATCTGATTTGATCGGTCAAAACATTTGACACTGCTAATCATCTGCGTTTGCTTACAAATTTGAACAATATGGCACTAGAGTTAATAATCACAGTGGCTTTCTGATTACTTATATTTCAGGTCTCTATCTTTATGATTATTTTTATGGATGCCGTCGTGCATTAAGGTAATTTGCCATGATGTACCTCAGAGTTCTATACAAGAGTTCCAGGGGCGGATCCAGGGGCCAATCCGACCATGGTCCCCCACCATTTGGAAATTTCTTTATTTTTGACGCCCCACGAGGTCAGTACAGGGCACATAGAAGAAGAACACTATACGACTAAAGAAAAGGTCATCAGTTATTTTGGCGGATAAAATGGTATCTTTTTCTTGGACGTCATTTCCAGTGAACGTAAACTTCTTTCCCGCAAGCAAATTAGAATCTGGACAAATAATGGCGAAGTCTATAGCTACATGAAAAAGGCATCATTCTGTCAGTAATTCATCTCGGTTTCAATCTCCTCACTGATCGCATCTCTCATCGAAAGCTTGGCCGTCAGGTTAGAGAGTCGCTCTGTATTAAAAGCTTTTGAAAAGTCCAAGGAAATCAGGAGAAGTAGGCTAACTGTTGTCCGCAAGAAGAGACGTAACCGTTGCGGTAGAGAATCGAGCAGAAGAGAGTCGGAAGAGGTTCGGAAGATTAGTAGGTTAGTTGAGTTAGGCGTCAGTCGTAGAAGTGGTCAGTCAACTTCAACATGTCTGCTATTCTTGTCTGAAAATAAATTTGAAACATTCTGAGCTTGTTCCTCAATTCTGGTCGGCTAGCTTGAACTTTGTCAAGCGACCAGCGACATTGCATATGTTTCAGATTTGCTACTACGACAGACGGCTGACTCAACTAATTTACGAATCTTCCGAACCTCTTCCGACTCTCTTCCCTCTCCTGCCTGCCTGACCGACTGACCGCCTCTCTGCTACTGCGCAGTCCGTTTTATATTGCTACCCTTGATTCGCTTGGCCTCTGATATGTTTACCTATTTAGCTACGCTGACCACAGTAGCATTCCAAAAGCTGTTGTGCTAAGCAACCCAGCAGTGCGCATAATATAATAATAATTATGGTCTTTACCTCTTTGCTTCTACTCGAGCGGCCTCTAGTCGATTTGTTTGTTCTCTGTCTTCCTGCCGTCTGCTCTCTCTCTCTCTCTCTCTCTCTCTCTCTCTCTCTCTCTCTCTCTCTCTCTCTCTCTCTCTCTCTCACACACACACACACACACACACACACACACACACTGTTCTCTCTACCTCTCTGTCTCTCCCTCTTTGTTTCTCTCTTTATTTTCCTTTCTCTTTCTGTACTATCCTACTGGTCAGCTTCTAGCCCTCTACACTACACATGCATACGGTACATACATACATGCACACATTTATTTATACATGCATGCATGCATACATACATACATACATACATACATACATACATACATACACACACATACATACATACATACATACATACATACATGCAATGTCATACATGCACACACAATCACACATGCACTTGTTAAAGCGCCATTGGTTGAACCAGCCATTGAAAATTTAAAATGCTGATAACAAGCGATGGGAATTCAAATCATCGGAAGAGACAAGCATTATATTATATCAAACAACAGTCGTTGAATTATTGGATGTCGGAAAATCATTTTATTCTGCATCAAAATACATGTAGACCTAACTGTAATCAAACAAGCTGTAAAATAAGCCCTAAATACAAGTAGGCCTATGTCAGAGACCAACAGGGAAGTACTAACCACAAGGATACTAAGATCCTGTTTAATTGGGTCACAGAAGACTAGAGGGATATTCAGAGACTAGTTTGGTTTAATTACATCAGCAGTGATAGTGTGTGTAAACTAATCAAATCACCCTCATCGGGGGTTTCGGGAGAGGGAAAAGACAAACTAGCGTCCGACGGACGATTGTGGCTTGAGATGAGGATATTGCCCCTACCACTCTCAATCAGATAATTTTTTTGAATTTCTACATTGTGGAGAAGCAGTATTTTGAACTGTCATCTTAAGAAAATTGTAGTACTATTTCAGTGCTTATAAAAAAGAAGGGTGGTTTACGATTTCAATAAATATAGGTCTACCTAGGACCTATAATAATAATAATAATTTTCTTTTTAGTTTACAGTTGTAATGGTAGCATTTTAATATGTCAGCGTAAAGCGCATTATTCCAGGCCTATTACTTGATTAGACCTACACACACAGTCTGCTGATTTAAGAAGTGTTTTAAGATTTCAATAAACATAGCCTAATGATGATGACAATATAAGTAATGCTACACTATAAGAATACTCCTATATTCCTGGCCCATTACATTTCTACTCTTTATATAATGCACGCATATTTCACAAAGGCAATATGTATTTATTCATGATTCGAGTGAATATCACATGATGCAATATACCGTCAATTGTGAGATATCTAAACACTTTATACAATTGGGGGAGGCGGTAGCGCATTGCTTATCACGCTGGCATGGAGAGCGAGAAAGCCTCCGTTTGGTGGACAAAAAACTGGACATGCTTTGTCGGCTGCTATTAGCGCCGTGTATTGCAGGCTGTCTGTTCTGTTAGTAGTTAAGTTTGATGTTAATTAAAATTACTGAATAACTTCTACATATAAAGCACAATGCGTTTGCAGGCGTTTAAATAAAAAGAAAAATTAGTATTTATTATAAAAATGTATTCACACAATATATCACAAAATATATTACATTTATTATTATAATGGTTGTAGGCTAATACAAGTAGATACCACACCATGAAACGTAACACCAGCGTTGGGATGCGTGATGCGTAATCAAGTTAGATAGACTAATCATAAACCATGCATGCATTTATGCATATGAATTAATTGCCAGAAAGGTATGTTATAGGCCTAGACCTACATATTGTTGTTTAAAGTAAAATCACATCATGCAACATGACCACCAGCCGTGGGATAGTCAAAAACCTGGAGAGTGTAGGCTATAGCATCTTGTAGAAACACGCACATTGACAATGCAGGTTACAAATAGACGAACTGATAAGGGTAGATAAAGACAACAGGACAAATAGCTGAGCTGATTCGTCGTGTCTCGAATATGTAATCCAGATAGATGTTTGTATCATGACAATTTATATAGCGCGCTTCTAGCTACCTTCTAAGCGCTGTGAAGCTGAGCACAATGATTTCCAGTTGAAATTTCGGATGATTGTTCTTGTTAGCGGGGCTTTCTTCCTTTGAGATAAACATTGCATGTAATTTGTAACCTATTACATTTGTTGAACGTTTTTCCTGTTGGTGTCATTAAAGTGTTGTTACGTTCATGGTTAATGGATATGGTTATGTGGAATGCACCGCTTCCGGCTGCAGGGTAGGTATCAACTCGTGTTCCTTCTTCCTTATATATACCTTTCTCGTCTTGCATCTTGCACGTTATAATTATCAGAATGGAGTAGGAACAAGAATATACTACATCAGCTTTTTTAGTTGACTTATCTATGGCTGACGTCTGAGATATGTTAAAGAAATACTGGAAAATCATTCACAACTAAGAAGCTGTTTTTTTACTCATGCAAGCTTTTATACTACACACAGGTTTATTATCATGTGAGAAAGCATCTAGCAAAGTTATCTTGATCAGTAACGCGCAGAAATTCACAGACTACCCTATATGATCAAGTTGCAATAGGCTGCATTTGGGGAGTCGATCGGGAGTAGGCCTATGTATCCGGGTCAGATCGCGTATGAACCTCGAAACCGCGACTTGCTATGAACTACATGGACATGGGCGCCCGCAGAAATTTTTGCAGGGGGGGGGGGCAACAAATTTTTACGGCAGGACTATTCACGGCTAAATTTGTTTAGTAGCAAGGCCTTGAAAAAGCAAACCTGGGAAATTAAGAGCAAGGTATTTTCAGAGAGGTTTCTTAATGCGAATTTCTCAATTTCATCTTGTGTATCATTTTTAAAATGAATTGTTTTCTTAGTGGGAAGAAATATGTTAAAAAGTTGATGTTAAAAAGTAGGTTACTGAATGGGCGCTAGCCTATAATATATTATAAGTATACAGAGAATGAATGAACGAATAATTGAATGGGAAAAGGTGTCAGTTTCAAGGGATAAGTGCTATCTAGCTACTTCTATATGGTAGGTTAATCGTAATTTCTAAGCTTCTAAAACGCCACTCGAAAGCCAATAACAGGACACCAGCTTATTCACAAGCGCTGCATCGAGTCAGAATGCTGTTCAAAGAGTAGTCAGAAAGAGGTCCGATTCCGCTGGCCAGAGTAGATGTTAATGCGGGTGTCATTTTGGAAGGTGGAGGATATGAGGATCGGATGAGCATGGGTATCAATACTGTTGAACGAGTGGTGATAATCAGAGCCCCTTACCCAAGCTTTTCTACAGCTTGACCTCCCTGGATTCTGTGCTGACAGCATGCAAAATTGACAAAATGCAGCTTGGCTTATAGCAGACTTGATTTATATAATTATTATATGCTGTTGAATAAGCATAATATCTACCTGAAGTAATTTCAGTGTGCCACTGAGAAATTTCAAATTTTTGCATAAGTGTAATTTATTGATAGGCCTAATTAATTTCTGTGCAACTGTGAAAGGTTGCATTAGGCCTACAATGAGATTTGTAATGTAATGCAATGTAATGCAAATCTAGTGGGTCATAATTGACAGGCCTACTATTTGCATAGGCGCCCGCATGAGGGCTAAAAACCAATCAATGGCCATTGTTGCATTTTTAGCAAGAGCTTGAAAAATGCAAGGCAGAAAATTAAGAGCACTTTTATTTCTATAGAGATTTCTATGCGTAGATTTCTGGCTTTTACTGCGTATCATTCGTATCACCTGGTCACCTGGTGCCGTCAGCTCTTGGAGCTCTGGCGACAGTCATGATGTATCCTCTTTTTGTACCTCATGACTGTTTTCTTGGCAATAGATAAGGGGTGATTTGCCATTGCCTTCCCCCCGTTTGCCATCCTTGCCCGTTCGTTCACCCTCCTTACGGAGAGGCTACTAACAGGTCGCACCACGAGAAGGTGGGCACGGTGGACTTTGATTCGCCAGCCCAGGTCGGTTCCGAGTCTACGCCCCAATTGGGGTCGTCGGTCGGGTCTCCTCCCTGCTCTACTCACGTTAATGAGTGGCTGACGAACCTTTACGACCCATCATTCGTATCACAAGTGCTTTAATGCGAAAATAAATTGTTAAATGCCCAAAATTAGTAGTTATAAAAATAAATGTCAATTTTCCAGGGGGGCAAGTGCCCCCCTTGCCCCTATGTGCGGGCGCCCATGTACATGGATGAACAAGTCATGCATCCGCATACAGTGTAGGCTTATCATAAACATGGAAATCACATGAATATCAAATTTAACGCTAGTGTCGAGTTTAGGCGCGTTCATCTCTAACTCTAACTGGCTAACCTCTATCTGTGCTCCCTTCTTTCGGCGCTCCGCTGCACGACTTTTTCAAATGAATTTTTAGAACTGCACAACCTCCAGTTTTTTCGGACGGACGGACGACGGCGGGACAAAACAGCCGTCTTCGGCGGACTGCAACCGCTGAGGTAGACATCGACCACAGCCTTTGTCCGGTCGATTTGTTTGGTAAAATTTCCCGAGAAACGTTATAAATTCTGAAAATCTGATTATATGTTTTTAGTCATTTAGTAAAATTCATTTCAAGAAAATCGTGGTTGATTAGGTCTAGCCTATACACTTACAAATCGGATGACCTTTTGAACACTGCACAGCGCCCAACCGCTTATTTTCCATCTACGTTCCATTCTCATCTTCCATGATAAATTGCTCCCAACCACGTAATAATTTCCTCTTGTTACCATTTTTCACTGCGAAAAGTACTCCTACAACTGCACAAATCCATTTTGTACATTTTTGCGCACAACTACACGTTATACAAACCCTGTTCCACGGTATACCGGTAGCAGATGAGTCCAGGGGCGAACCAGACATCAGCGAGTTGATAAAGTTTAGCCTACAACTAGGCCTATGGGCGTGTGTAAGAGGCGGAGGATCAGCACGATCAAGTTCCACGCTTCTCTATTTAGGCCTAGAGCTTTTCTCATTTCGGTTAGCAATGACAAGCCAAATTGATAATGATCGTAATGCATTAGAACAGTAAACAGTGCAACAATGATGGATTCGATATTTGGACGATACCGTACTTTCTGTATTCTGTTTATTTGGTCACTGGAATTTTCAGCAAATAACGTTTGTATTGGATTACTGGAAGTCTATGAAAAAGGTAAGACAATGAAGATGATAATAACGAAAAAGATTCTAAGGATGATAAGACTGGCACTGACAACGACAATAACAACGACTTCTTTAACAGCTTATGTTAATTCTTCCAATATAACTTTCAAGTTTACCAACACAACAACGACAAATAAAATCCACTGCTGCAATGACGACTATAATGATTATGATGATGATATATATGAAAGTGATGATGATGTCGACTGCGATGATGATATATTAATGTGATGATGATGATGATGACTACGTTGATGATGATGATTACGATGATGTTGATCGCAATAATGATGATCAAAGTCATATAAATCAAATCACTTATTAATTTTGACAACCAACACATCAAGAATCAACAGAAATTTAATTCGTTCTGTGGCCTGAGGGTGTCCCTCCCAGCAGCGGAATTGCGATACATTTCGGGCCGCCTTTTTTTAGCCAAAGTCTCATCAGTCTGTTACGGTCTTGTGTGTGAAATTGGTTTCAATAAAAAAAATTACTTGACGAGGCCACTTGACTTGACTAGTGATTGAAAATAGGCTTACACTTTCTCTGTGTTCAGCTTCACAGAAGAACGGTTGATGGCATTGACCAGTCACGGCAAAATAATTCTCATTCGGATGACAAGGAACTATTAAACTATTTTTAGATGCACAAGAGTGATTTTTGCACAAATTCATAGGTAGCCTAATTATTTGCCCTTTTATGTAGAACTTAACACTAAAGGTCCTGCTGGTTCGGAAAGCATAATCTTCTTGAAAGTCCACTCCACGAATTTCGAATATTTATGGAGCTATTGACAAATCCCTTTTGCAATATTCGCTGTAGTTGACCGTGATATATTTTCACACAACTTTCTATCTCTTTTGGCTTCTAAGGAAATCTTTTATTACCTCCTGCCTTCATGGCCATTATAACACCATGGCTTGAGAACTGTCAGATCATCATGGATGCCTATCCCGTTTGTTTTGCCCCAAGATCCTGTTCTGGGTTACTTGGGTCCTTCTTATCGGCTAACGCTTTCCTACCTCTCTCCCCTCATCCTCTGCAAACAACCTCTGACCCTCTGTCCCTCTCTCTCTATCTCTGTCTTTCTCTGTCTGTCTCTCTCTCTGTCTGTCTCTCTCTTTCTCTACGTCATCTGCTAGCTACCGGAGGCTTCTTCCATGTTTGTCTCTTACGTACCATCACCTCTCTTACTATCAATCTCTTCTTCCTCGTCCGTGCTATCCACCCCTATTACCATGTCTCCCATACCTGTACCGCTCCTACATCGTCTTCTTACATCAGCCACTTTTCCTAGTCCCATGCCTTCCGCCGATTTTTACACGCCCACTGCAATCTATCGCTCTAATTGTCAGTAGTAGGTAAAGTGGTGACATTAGCATAGTTTGCATTCAATGACTCCATGAAAATCATCGTTCCCATATGAAGTGCATAGATGGATGGAATAATGGAATACAAACACACACACACACACACACACACACACACACACACACACACACACACATATATAATAATATATATAGAATATATGTAAGCCTATGTATGCATGCATGAGTGTATGTAATATGTGTGCATGTCTGGATAGGTAGATGGATGTATGGATGGATGGATGGAGGGATTGAGGAATCGATGGATGGAGGGATGGACCGAGATCGATCGATCGATCGATCGATGGATGGATGGATGGATGGATGGATGGATGGATGGATGGATGGATAGATAGATAGATAGATAGATAGATAGATAGATAGATAGATAGATAGATAGATAGATAGATAGATAGATAGATCATTTGAGCTTAAAATAATTGGAGCATGTGCATTATACGAATCGGATGCATAAGAATTTACAAATAAGAAAAACAATTATGTGACATAAACTGTGACATTTCATTGCAGAATGCCAAGGAACAAGTTCTGGTTTAGGCCACGTTAATCATAAGGATTCCGACGAACATTACGCTCACTATCGAAGACAATACGAGAACTGTACGTTAATACGCGACAACCTAGAAATCGTCTTTTTCCAAGATTCCAATCGACAGTACAATTTCAGCTTTCTCGAGTCGATCCGAGAGGTCAACGGATATGTTCTAATCGTCGGAAACTACGTGGATCGAATTCTTTTGAATGGATTGAGAGTAATTCGTGGTTGGAAGACCTATCCAAAAACAGTAAAAAACGTTATACGGGATTTGAGTCTGTACGTTTCGGGGAATCATAGGGAAAGCCACGACTCCATTGGGCTGAAGGAACTGCAACTGACGTCGTTAGTAGGTGGGTCACTCTTGGTGAATAAATTGATGTTTCTGTGGTCTTTTGAAAATGACGAATGTCTGTTATACTGTGAGGGGAAAAGCGATTATAAAAATAACGAAAATTAGTAACAAAATTTATGAAGAAATTGGCGTCTGCATGGGCGTTCACAGGATTTTTGCAAGGGGGTCAGTCATTGCCGGAAGAGATAAGATATAAAATATGTTATTAAAAACTAATTAAGCAACTCATACAATTAGCCTTACGTAGTCTCAATAGGTCTATAACTTACTATAGCCTACTATAGGCCTACTCATGAGTCTTTTGCAACAAGACGAAGCAGTCTTTCAACAGCTCCCGACTATGATTTGTGGCATAGCCTATAAAATTCATGTTTAACATTGCATATGTTCATAGTAAAAAGCTATAACTCTAACAACTGACTAGCAATACCAGCGAAATAATTTTTCCAGGGTGTAGAAGAAATTTCATGACATTGGCCATGCAAGCAGCTTACTAAATTTGTTATTTAATCTAAGTGTGCAAGAAACTGTGGTTGTATGATCAAAAATGTTTTCTTCTTGTTCTTATTTTGTGTAGCCTACTCTATATTAAAATACAAAAATACTTTTTTAATGCTTTCATTTGTCATTAATAACAGCTGATAGAGCAATATTGCATTTTGCACTAGACCTGCAATAGCCTACTTAAAATGTGGCTATTGTTATTCATGTGGGAAGCCCCTGGTTATGGCCCTGAGGGCAGGCATGGCATATATCCATAACATAGCCATAAACAATGAAACATATATATATATATATATATATATATATATATATAGTACACAAGGAACATCTGCCAAAGAACATTTGTAAATTGCTATGCAACAAAATCGAAATTTTGTCAACCCACTGTCTGCTGTCAATGTGTGCAGGCACTTCAATCAGAGATTCAAATGGAATTATGAAGATTCCATTAAAGGAAAACCTTGGAAACCATCACACAACTTTCACAAATAAGGATACGATCATGTTTTTAAAAAACCTAATAGGCCTATTTTCTTGACAAAGAAGCATTCTTTGCCCCTTTTCTGCAAAATTTATAATGGCAGTTTCAAAATCAATTGTTCTAGCAATATTAGACTTAAAGCTCAACCTGGCCAAATCTATGTTGAGATATCTAATGAGACATAGGCCTAATAGAGTTTGAAAAAGTAATTATTCTATAAAGTTGAATATAATATTGAATATCATATCATGATCTCATTGCAGGGGTTAGGCCTACTGTTGTTGGAATTGTCAATTGTAGGTCTTTCGCAAGCTGACAAACATTTGGCAATAACTCAAAAGGATTTTACTATGTTAAAAAGCTCAGCAAATTTAATAGGCACATCTAAAATTTGACTGACGTACAGAGGTTAAATCTTCCATTTCTGTTCTGGGATCCTATCAAGGTCTGCAGGTTATTATTTTGATAAAGCTAAGGCTTTTCCTACCGACGTATTTAGATATTCCTGATGAAATCAAACCTTTCAGCCAGCGTTTTGCCAGGTATATAAAATATCCAAAAATAGAAGAAAAAAAACTCGGACTGCAGGAAGGCAAGACTGATGAACAGTTAATTAATTAGCTTACCTTCACAAGAGTCAGTTTATTTTTAACATTGACATCTACACCTAAGCCTACAAATGCGGGCAGCCTATGCAGGGTGGGCCAAAAAAAGAGTCCCCAAGGTTTTTTGCCAATATCTTGGCCAGAAATAAGAATTTTGAAATGAGATTTTACGGGCTTAAAGACAATTCATATTTACACATGATGGCCAGATTTCAATAACATATTTCAAGCAGAACAAAAGTTATACCACTTTTAGTGAAGCCACCCACCGTTTTTTGACGATTCAAAAATGCGATGCAACAAAAAGTATTTAAAAAACAATCTAATTATTCTGGCCAATGTCTTGGCCAAAAGTAAGAATATCAAAATGAAATTTTACAGGCCTAAAGACAATTCATATCTGCACAAGAAATTGGTTAAAAACCTAAAAGTAGTAGTTAAAACATAGGTGTCAATTTTCCAGGGGGCAAGTGCCCCCTTGCCCCTATGTGCGGGCGCCCATGGTAACTGCATACCACAGGTCCTCAGCTGAAATTTGACACACTGTAAACTCTGGTGTCCTACGAGAATGTGTGCGGGTGGGTAGTTTGATGAGAGATATCTTCCTTATGCTTTATAGCTGGCAATCTTGGAAAGGGGATTATATGGGTGCAGGATGCGTATTATATGCAGGGCCAATATTAGACTTTGGCAGGCAGTTTTACCATTGACCTACATGTACATGAAATGAAGGTTACCAGAGGCAGGGTGCTATCAATCTTAGGCTACATGTGTGACTTGACGTGAACCTCTACGGGCTATAGCCAGTCGACAAGGTTCTTTGCCAGTCGGTATACATATTATATAACAAAGAACCTTGCATAAACGATATACCCGATAACCTGTGTGGTTGAAAGACCCGCTGGCTGTTGTCCGACGTTTGTCTCCCGATAAAATGTATACATTCATGTATGACTGAGCAACGGGTTACAGTATAGTGCCCAGTATGTAGGGATAACCACAAGATATATAGGCCTACAACAAAAGTTGGTGAAGTAAAAGAACACAATGACCGCGTGGTGGGAATTTTCTACCATTTTACCATGGTAAAATTGACATTTGTCCAGAAAGTGTTATTATCAATATTTTGTCAGGATTTCCAGGGGGTCACGCGACCCCCTTGACCTATGCTGCGGGCGCCCACGGGCATCTGCGTGAGGTCCACGAACCTAAAGACGCTAACACGAAGAATTTTGCTAGACGGCTTTTGGTGAATGATAAGCTCATCTGTCCCATTGTAACATTGACGTAGCCTGACACTGAAACGGTAATGTAATGTAATGTAATCAAGACAATTTCTATAGCATCGTCAGTAGCAAGCTACTTCTAGGATGCTTTACACACAAATGTCATAATACAAAATTGTCAAAGTTCGGCATGAATGCAAACAGCTCAAATCAGGTGCAGCTTTAACTGTTTTCTAAAAGCAGATTGGCTTTTTATTGTTTGAATTGATGATGGAAGACTGTTCCAGGCGCGTGGGCCAGCGACCCGAAAGGCACGATCGCCCGCTTTAGTCTTTGTTGCAGGGACGGATACGTCGGCGGTCTTGGACGACCGCAGACGTGACCTGCTAGGATCGTTTGCCAGCGGTTTGATGTTGTCCACGAGGTACGGTGGTGCAGGGTTGTTCAGGCATTTGTGCATCATGGTGCAAAGTTTGAACTTGATGCGCTCGCCTATTCCCAGCCACTGAAGCTGGTCCCGGATCGGGGTGGAAATATGATCGAACTTGTTTAATCGCAGGACTAGGCGAGCTGCAGCATTGATGACTGCCTGAAGCCGAATGATACTGACGGATTGTTCTTCAGTAAAATATCGAAGAAGTTACGGCCGAGAGAAATCATTGCGCAGTTAATCTACCTTGCTCAGCATAAATAGATAATAATAATAATAATAATAATAATAATAATAATAATAATAATAATAATAATAACAATAATAATAATAATAATAATAATAATAATAATAATAATAACAACAATAATAATAATAATAATAATAATAATAATAATAATAATAATAATAATAATAATAATGGACGAGGCCCGATTTCTCGGAGATTCATTTTTACTCCTGAAATAATTTTTATAAATCCTGAGGGATCATTGATACCTCGGGTAAAAAAAAACAAAAAAAAACAATAATAATAATAATAATAATAATAATAGCAACAATAATGACTATTTCTATGGCACCGTAACACAGCCACGCCGTAACAAGGGCGCCTCACATAGCCTACAACTGAATTGCACAACGCAATTCGATGCCTCTCAGGTGCAATCCACCTTACACTGTCTGTCTGTCTGTCTGTCTGTCTCTCTCTCTCTCTTTGTGTAGGCCTACGTAGATCTCTTGATCTGTCTGTCTAGATTTCTAACTTTCTAACCTTTAATCTATCTACGCAGTATGCACCTAATAATCCATCAATTTATAGGCCTACGTTGATCAATGAATGAATGGTCAATACTTTAATCATTCTGTTCATCTATACGTCTATCTTTCCATGTTGCTGTATTTTTTAATTGTATACAACTATACATCATCCATCCCTCGACTCATTGCTGTGCTATTTAAATTATATATATGTGTGTATTCTCCCTTTAGATTAAATCAAGTAGTTTAAAGCTTAGATAGTTAGCTAAAATATCCTCTATTCGTGTCTACATTCGATCCTTTTAAATCATTAATTGATATGCATGCAATAGAAAGTCAATCACAATATTGTTTTTATTGATCTGCTGAAGGTCCATAAGATATTATAATAATATATAGTGTATGTATGTATGTAGTATTTATGCATGATGTATGTATGTAAACTATATATGCATGTGTGTATGTATTGTATGTATGTATGTATATGTATGTATATGTATGTATGTATGTATGTATGTATGTATGTATGTATGTATGTATGTATGTATGTATGTATGTATGTATGTATGTATTAGTCGCCCCGCAAGAGGCTCAACTAAGACAAGAGCATTCCAATGGTAGGCATATTTAGCACCCATGTAAAATGGATAGTCTCCTCTTTAGACGATAGTATGGCTTAATTAAATTTGCCAGAGATTTAGCTGCAATTCTAATTAATGATTATGTTTCGTCGTTGACAGAAATTGTGAAAGGAGACGTTTACTTCGAAAACAACGCACAATTGTGTTTCCCAGATAAAAACATTAACTGGACTTACATCAAACATAACAACATGAAAGGCGAAATCAGCCTCGACTTATCGGAGAAAAAGAGAGCGTGTAAGAACATTTAAGAATACTGTTTTTACAGAGATATCATCATCGGTTACTCCATAGACATAATATATAGACAGACAACAATCATAATCTATAATATATATTTCTCGATGTGTGTCCTTCTGTTTGTATGAATGTATGTCCGGATGTATTTTGAATTTTTGTCCCAAGAACCGCTCTGAAATTACAGAGAGTCGGTTTATGAAACTTTTTGCATTTGATACTTAAACAAATTTGTAGGTCAACGCAGCTATATTTTCAGCTCTCAATTCACTTTAAAACCCGAGATATGAGCGTTTTAATTCGACGCGTTGTTAGCGCCGATACCACGCAGATTTAATCAGCCATTGTTGTCGTTGCACAGAAACTATAAACATTGATCAAGAGACGACAGTTCGCATGACGTCATGTATAATAATTATAATTCTCGTTTATTCAACAATCCGGTTGACAAACCGCAACCGGTTACCGTGTACAATTATGCAGTTGAAAGAATAATATTCACAAGAACGTAGATCGCAGAAATCTTAACTATACTAACAGAACAGACAGCCTACAATAATATGTATAATGTATTAGGTTGTATTAGGTCCAACCAAGTTATTGATAGGTACCAGTGGCGGCGCAAGGGGGGGGGGCTAAGCCCCCCTACAAGGGACTCAGCCCCCTCCCTAAAAAATGGCCATCTGAATTATTTTACATTGAAATATTTACGATTTTTGGCTGATGACTAAAAAAAAGGTCGTCAGAAATTTTGGCGGCGAAAATGGAAACTTTTCATGAGATTTTGGTCGATGACTAAAAAAAAGAAGTTCGTCAGAAATTTTGGCGGATGGAAATGTCAAATTTTGCCGCGGGGCTTCAGCCCCCCGAAACTGAAATTCTGACGCCGCCACTGATAGGTACTCTCATGCAGTGCAGAAACCACAGAGAAAAGAGAATGTGGATGCGTGTGTGTATGTACAGTTTCGCAGCTATTGACCAACAGAACAACCCAGTGGAGGGGTTGGTGAAACTCTCTCATCAGGGCCTGCATGGAGACGAAAAGCCGAAATTTCGCTATTTTCATATATTCGCGCAGTTTCGCAGCTTTACCTCAACCCTTGCAGCTAGAGATAGAGAGCGATCGTGGCCACCACCCACAGTCAGCACACTCACCCGCCCCGCAGGGCGGGTCATGTTTGGCTTTTTGATGGCAGCGGGGTGGGGTGGAAGGTTGGCGAAAACCCTGAGTTCATTAGCTGACCCTCCGTTTGCAACAGAAGAAGAAGAGCAGCAATTCATGACTTTTCCAATACGGCGATCATTTTGTAAGGATAAGGTCATCGCAATGTCCAGTGTTTTACAAAGGCGTCAGCTTCCATTCCCTTCCAAAAGTTTCATCACGCTAATAACTAGCGGATGCTACTGCCTTTCTCTTTGTCGATGTAATTCGATTTCTCTTGTACGCATAGGCGTAAGTGAAATTTCAGTGGTTGGGGTAAAATTTCACTTCTGCCCGAAACAATAACAACAATTAGGCTAATATCAAATAATTAGCGTCGTGCACTTATAGTCAATCATGTCTCTCTACAGCTGCAATTCAACAATTTTAACTACAATGACTGTCAAGTAGCCTACAATAACTTTTTAAATTTATGTACGACGTCATTGGTGACTTATTATTCTGCACAATGTTTCTGTTCCTGTCGAAGTCTATCGGCAAACTCAGTAGGCTTATATATGGTCAGCGTCTAAATATTCTGTTCTCATCTACAGTCTCAATATTAGCGTACTTGCTGCTCTGGCTACAGCCCTAAGCAGATGAAAACATGTAGCAGCTGCCAAGTGATGCAGAAGTTACTTTGTCCATTTAGTTATCGCTCCGTCTATCTATCTATCTATCACCTCGTGCAACACAGATGGATACAGCAAGGCCATTTATTGCGCTTCAGGTGCAGGCCACCATGATAGACCTCTTTCTTTCTATGTTGGCTATACTCTAATCTTTCTACCTTTCTAGCCTTCTGTCTATTTGTCTACAGAATATATTCGGAGCATGCAGCGAAAGTGTGATTTCATGTTCAAAATTTTATCTCTGCCGGATCCTAATGTTTTGACTGGTTCTGTATTGTGCTTTGAGGTTTTTAATTATTATGCTGGTGTAATTTAGGCAGAACTAACGCTTGGTGCAGAAAGCAAATTATTTTCCAAATAGCGTTATCTTATAATAAAACTGAGGGTCATGAACATAAAAGCATCCATTTAAAATCTCCGAGTAAAAAGGATAGATAGCAATAATTTATTATAGACTCATTAAATTATTTGGTTTCAGCTGTCTCGTCACTCTGAGTTTGATTACCACACGCTTACTAACTAAACAAAACATCATTTGAAGTGTTTTGACAATTTAATGGCCACTCAACCCTGCAATTGGCGGATGGCGTTGGACACGGATCGTAATTTCACGCCGAGCCCATGAGCAATATTATTGCAAGTGAAGGGCTTGCCCAGGGCCCTAAGCGGCGGTTTGAGGAAACCTCCGACTGCATGGCACCGAAATTCCCCTACGCACCCGGAGTCCCCGCTGACTTCCCATTGCCTAACCACATTGAGGGATATCTCATCCGTCGAGCTACGTTCCATCATTCAGACAGTTCTCAACTCAGCTGCTAGATTGATTGCAATTGCCCGCCTTCCCAAGTACTCTCACATCTCCACCTTCATGTTTGATGAACTTCATTGGCTTCCTCTACGTGCTCGCACACAGTTCAAGATCCTCACTCTGATCCTAAAGTCTCAACGGGGTCTTGCCCCAAAATATCTGACTAATGCTTTACTTCGTCCTCACTCAGCTTCCTCCCATCGTCCACTTCGTTCATCCAACAGACTTGACCTAATGGTTCCTCGGTCTAGAACTGCTATGGCTCAGTCTCAATCTTTTGTCTCAATTGGTCCTTCTCTCTGGAATGCTCTTTCTCCTTCTGTTCGCTCTATACTTCTTTCTGTCAGTCTCTCCTCTGCTCTGTCTCTTCTCAAAACCTGCTTCTTCTCGCGGGGCCTTGCGCACTGGGAGCGCCTCTGAACGGTTCACCCTACTAGAGGCGCTTTATAAATGTTCAAATACAATACAATACAATACAATGTCATCTGCTCCGAAGTCATGTGGGCTGGACTCTGCCAGTCAGCCTGATCCAGGATTGCGTAGACGATCTAATCCCCTTTCTTATCTCCTCTGCAACCGGTCTCTCCAAGATGGCGTTCTTCCTTACTCACAGAAGATATTTGTCGTCTTCCCTGCTGTGAAACGTGACGGACTTGACCTGCAGAACCCATCTGACTTTCGCCCGATCTCCAATGTCTCCTTCCTCTCAAAACATTTGAAAAGATTGTGTCCGAACAAATTACCACTTATTTAAGCACTAACGACTTGCTTCCGAAATATTAGTCGGGCTTTCGCAGAAGCCATTCTATTGAAACATTGTTGCTCCGCTTGCTAGCTGACTGCTACGGGGCCATGAATGGGGGGAGGGGCGGGTGGCCCTATTAGCCCTTTCCGACGTTAGTTCAGCATTCGACACAGATGATCACAAAATACTAATCAAACGACTCAGATAATAATTCTTTGATACTACCTCGATCGACTTTTATCCCAAGATTATAGGAATATAGGCGGATGTGTAGGGTATTAACTGTGAGGTGTATTTGTCTCAGTGTACTCTATCTAGTCAGCTGAACAAATCAGATGTTTATGACCCGTTGTCGGATGTCTTTGGTTACCGCGGATGAATAGGTTACTCGCGAGTAAAGTAACTTCTAGCGTGGACTTTCAGCGTAATGACCTACATAATCTTCGCCGTGGTTTTTCTTGCTTACCCGAACAATTCAACAACCTACTAATACAATGTATATGCGAATGATGAATGAATTTTTCTTACTTGGGTGAACCCCCCAGCGGAATGTCCATCCCCTTTGGGCCCCCTTGTAGCCAATGCAAGCGTATTTTCTGCTTTTGATGTCATCTTGTTTTCTGGTTGCAATAAAGCGAATTGATTGATTGATTGATTGATTGATTGATGTGTTATTGTGTAAAGGTAACGAGACTTGCCACAAGAACTGCACTATTGGTGATGGGCCTACGAGATTTTGTTGGGCTGAAGGACCAGACATGTGTCAAGCAGGTGAGTCCTTTGTCGTTAAGAGAAGTTTGTATATCGAATATTTTGCTTCCGTTTGAAACCCTACTGATCGCAGAATTTTTTGACTGGCGCCATTGTCCATGTTGTGTGAACTAAAGTAAGCGTTCTAAACTGAAATTTACTTTTCATTGAACTTAATAGTTTCTTGCAATAGGCCTTCTATTTTATTCGTTCTGTTTTCTTAGAGCGACCCTGTGGGAACTGTCGTAGAAATTGTTTTGAAAATGGTTGCTATTGCAATCGAGAGTGCATCGGAGGCTGTACTGGATTCGACGAATCTTCTTGCGTGGTATTTATTGAATCTTTGTGTCTGCTTTCAAAGAAAAGAGATTAATTATTTAAATCATTAGAATCCTTATAAACTTGTTTCCTGCAAGAATGCGTAAACAAATTACAAGATATATAGGCTACAATTTTAAACTCTGCCATTCGGATGTCTCGTGCTTTTTTATTCATTCATAACGCACCAGTCACGGTGCTTCCAAAACCTTCAACCTTCAAGATCCAGAGTATGCAAATACGTCAGAGAACCTATCCAAAGCCTGAGGTCAAGAGACTCTCATGTGGCGCTGAAGTTGGATGGATAAAATGGATTAGGCCTAGCAATATAATTTGTCAAAGTACATGGACAATACAAATTTAATGATTACCACCGAGTCCACCAATTATGTCGGGCGGTCTCGTGAATTATGAATTATGATATCTACAGACCTACTTGAAAAGAATCGTCTACTTCGGAATTACAATGCAATGCCTTATTCAAAGTAACTCTATATAGCGTCACTTTATTAGACTCACAATAATTTACTATTGCATTTTATCACCTCAATGGCAACTGTGGGTCTGATGAGAGAGTTCTTTAAAGTATCCAAACATTAATTAGGGCATGACTACGTCGACAAGTAGCCAATTTAAAAACATTAAGAGGGTTAGTTGTCTTCGTATTTATAATACTAGACCTATTCATTCTTTCTATCATTCCATAATTTAGATATCGCTTCTTCAAGAGGTCACTCAGAAGCACAACAAGACGCGCAGCTTTAGCTTAATACAAAAAATGTTTTAGTTAGAGGCCCATGAATCAGAAGAACTAGGTTCCTGTGGGAGACAATTCCAGACAACTGGGGCCTTCACGTGGTTGCAGTTCGTGCGAATGTAACCATTGCAAGCGTACTTCCTCCTGTGCAGAACGGAGGGGGCGGTGTTGCCTTGGATACCCGTGGAGCAAAAAGAGCTCTTACAGGTAACCTGGAGCAATACCGAGCTGAGATTGTCGGACTAGAGCAGCAATCATATATATTCAGCGCGCTGCCGGGTTGGAAGCCAGTGCAATGTCTTCAGCACAATTCTAATTCAAAGATTCATATAGCTCATACCACACTCGTCAAGGAATATAATGTTCTTAACGAGCGTATTATGAATGATCTGATAGACCTACTGCGAGTATTTTACAGTTGTTATCAGTGTGGCTTAGCGTAAATTCCAAAAACTAAACAAAATTCAATAAAACCAGTAGATGAATCTAAAAAGCTCGATGCGCTATGTAATGTGAAATTTTGCAGGCTTGTAGAGGTTTCTTAAGCGGTGATCGATGTGTTGACAAATGCGACGCAGTGAGGTACAACCAACATACACTGGATTGGGAGTCAATGTCCGCAATGTTCATGTTCGGAAGCAAATGCGTTGTAAAATGTCCAGGTAAAATGTAAACTGTAAAGGCTCAAGTAGCAAGCAATGATTATATACACATTGTGAATAAAATAATTATAATATAAATTATGTATATATAACTACAACCATAAATTTTGTTGAACCCAGGCAAGAGTGTATAAGAGATCGAAAAATAAATATAGTGGAAAAAGACTAGCAACAAGGAATCAATAGGACTACAACCCTAAGGAACCTGGGTTCCGCTATTGGGCCAATTGTAACAATGAAATAAATTTTGGCAGAGGTGGTAGTAACACACTTTTTAAATTTCTGACAAAGCCAATATATGTATAAATAAACATATAGGCTACAGGGAGAGAATTTTTATATTAGATATATTTATATAGGCCTATACATAAGAGAGAGAGAAAGAAGAAAGAAAGACAAAGAGGGAAAGAGCGAGCGTCCAGACTGCGTCTAAAAGGCTACAATTTCTTTAGTGTCCAGTGATCATACCTAAATATTGACTAGAAAACTTAGTAGCTAGCACACTATGCTATTCGTTTATCTTAAGCGGTTTTGTCAGAAATAAAAAAAATACCATGAATTGGATAAAGAAGACTGTGGTTTATGTTAGCAGGAATTCTTGTTCTAGACGCTCTAGTCACGCTGGAGCCTATTACGCTGAAATTTCGTACTATTAGAATCTCGTATTGTATTGTGTCAAATTGCGTTGTATGAGTGTGTTCCTTGAATTGAGTTTAACTGAGTTTAGCTTAGGTCTATACTGTTATAATTTAGCTCGATGTGTAGGCATACAGATGGCAGATTTAGCGAAGCAGACATAACTCATGGTATGAGAAATAGGCTATAGGTTACAGATATAGTGATAAATCGACCTACGTTTGTGCCACTCTGCCTGTTTTCTCATTAAACTTTGCCTTTTCAAGCTGATTTTGATATTAATTTCTTTTCACGTTTTGTGCGATGACAAGTAGGCAATTATGTGTAGTAGGGTGGAGTGAAAAATTTTTTTCTCGAATTTCTAATTCTAATAGTGATCAAAAGTTGACCATGGTATCACAGAATTGCTACAAAAAATTTGACCTTCCTGTGTTGACGTCTTCTGCCCTCTACCGGACGATTTAAGGACGCCATATTGATTTTCAGTACTGTCAGGCATTTTGAAAATTGCACTGTTAGAAGCAAATCATGTAGCAATTTTCTAACTGGTGTTTCTAGACTAACTTGACCCTCCTGAAAACGAAAATCGCAGTTAGGAAGCTGGATTTTTAGCGGTTCCATGGGAAAACAAGATGGCGGACAAAATGGCAGCCAATTGTTTCAAATGACTAAAAGTAAAGTATTGTATGTGATAGGAAGACGGTTTCAGGCTCTAAATTAAGATTATAGGGTTGAAGGAATGCAATGGAATCAAAGACATATATGTACCACTGCAAAAAAACAAAATGGCGGACAAAATGGCGGTCAGAATCTTAAAATGGCTATAGGTGAAGTAATGTACACAATGGAATCATGATTTCAGGGTCTAAGTCAACATTTTCGAGGTCAAGGAATATGATGGAACCAATGTCGCTCATGTAACGCTGCTCAAAAACCAAAATGGCGGACAAAATGGCGGCCAGAATTCTAAAATGGCTACAAGCAAAGTCATGTATGCAATCGGAATTTGATTTCAGTTTTTTTGCCAGGTCTTTGCAAGAAGGCCCCCTTTTTTGTGAATTTATCTACAATGTTCTTTATTTTGCCAGATAATAATGATAATTGAAATTACCACAATTTCCTCAGCAGATCTTAAACCAAGGAGCGTTCTGCAAAAGAACACTGACGAAGTTATCATGCAGCACCTTATCACAGCGTATCAAACTGACTTTCCGATGGATCTGGCATCAATATCGTGCCATGAGCTTCCCTCAAAATCTGTGGCATTGGATGCTTTGTGAAAAGTAACTTGTCCAGTCAGCAAATTTTTAACAGAGGTTAACATTTATTTATTTAGAATATTTTATGTAGGGCCTTTTCAACGTAGGCTATTCAGTATCACTCCCAACCTAACCGCAACGAAATAGGACAGTTTCTAGATTCTTAAGGAACGGAGTGGAGTGACCCATGGGCAATAAGTGCAGTGAAAATGGGTGGACATTTCAGGTTGTGGATTCAGCCGCAGAGAATGAACGTTGCTGTCGAATAGCAGAAGCTCAGCTTGGTCCGCCAACCGAAGAGTGGATCGACGCTGGACACCGCGTCGAAAAACAGAGTTTTTGCAGACAAGTGGCGCTCGTCCCTCAAGGCACCGCCTAACCAGCACACAGACCCTGTAGGCAATACGCTGCTGGAAACGGAGCCAATGCAAGGCATCTGCATATAATATGAGACATGACCAAATTTTGCGATATGCCCAATAAATTGTGTCGCAATTCATAGGACAAGTATCCAGATAAATTTTTGGATGGACAAGCAATGGGGACCTTCCAAAGGCGAAGACATTTGGTGACCTGGCAGATACAATGGTTGCTCGTGTAAAGATACTTTCGATTGGCTACAAGAGGGTCAATAATTATTGTCTTGGATAGGTACTGGACCTGGAAATTGCTTATAAAAAAGTGGAAACACACAGAAATGGCGACTATGACCACAACTTCGTCATTGTATTGAGTCTTGAAATAGCGGTACTCCGTTGTCGGAGAATTGGCTGAATGTTCTTGGTGTGCCTGAAAGCAAAGCTGATCTAATTTCATTCCTGTTCATTCAGCTCTCAACAGCCACATTTGGGCATTTGGAGGTATAGATGTAGCTGTTGCTGGTGGTTCCGTGAAAGAAGAAAAGGTGTTGCCTACTACTGAGTGTATGCCTTATAATTAACGATATTTGGGTGTAGAAAGCTAATTTGAGAAGAATCATGTTGTGTAGCGAGTAGAAAGGTTTCCAAAGCTGACCTGTATTTGGAGGAATTGAGCGCTGGATTCAATCATTAGATACAGAACTTCACTAATAGAAAATTCCAGGATCTGGTCGCTATTTTGTTCGCCATTTTGGTTTTCATGCAATGCTACATGAGTGACATTGGTTTCATCATATTCTCTGACCTTGAAAATGTTGACTTAGACCCTGAAATCATGATTTCATTGCATACATGACTTCATCAATAGCCATTTGAAGATTCTGACCGCCATTTTGTCCGCCATTTTGATTTTTGTGCAATGTTATATGAGTGTCATTGGTTCCATTATATTCCTTGACGTCGAAAATGTTGACTTAGACCCAGAAATCATGATTCCATTGTATACATTACTTCACCTATAGCCATTTTAAGATTCTGACCGCCATTTTGTCCGCCATTTTGTTTTTTTGCAGTGGTACATATATGTCTTTGATTCCATTGCATTCCTTCAACCCTATAATCTTAATTTAGAGCCTAAAACCGTCTTCCTATCACATACAATACTTTACTTTTAGTCATTTGAAGCAATTGGCTGCCATTTTGTCCGCCATCTTGTTTTCCCATGGAACCGCTAAAAATCCAGCTTCCTAACCGCGATTTTCGTTTTTAGGAGGGTCAAGTTAGTCTAGAAACACCAGTTAGAACATTGTTACATGATTTGCTTCTAACAGTGCAATTTTCAAAATGCCTGACAGTACTGAAAATCAATATGGCGTCCTTAAATCGTCCGGTAGAGGGCAGAAGACGTCAACACAGGAAGGTCAAATTTTTTGTAGCAATTCTGTGATACCATGGTCAACTTTTGATCACTATTAGAATTAGAAATTCGAGAAAAAATGTTTTTTCACTCCGATTCACTCCACCCTAATGTGTAGGCTACATGTATGTCTCAATGCTGGTCTACAATACAAGGCTACATATATGTCTCAATGTTGGTCCGCCTCACAAGACTAGGTGTATAAATAGTCCAGAAAATAAGTACCGAAATCTTGAAACTAGCAGAAACATAAGCGATGGAGTTGTTTTAACTGCCGGTTGAATTCATTAGGCTACTCGTGGTTCATCTGAGAAAAACCTAAAATTCTTGCTTTCATTGCAGTTCACGTTCTTCATTTGCGCTTTTTGAACTTCAAGAGCGTCGAGGAGACTGATAGGTGCTAGATGTCATTTTCCTAAGTGATATCAAAGCATGTTAGTGATATTAGGCCTACTCATCGCAAAATCGTGGCAAATGAGTCATTTACACGCCGGTAGTTGAAATAGAGCTATCTAAACTAAATTCAGCGATTCGGATTCATTCAGCTATAATAATCGTAGGGGTCTGTCTATATCAGCGTTTCCCAAAGTGGGTTCCGCGGAACCCAAGGGTTCCGCGGGACGAGCACAGGGGTTCCGCGAAAAGTTGTAGGCCTAAATAATCGAAATTTAATTGAAAATGCACTGGAAGTTGGAAACTATAGTCAATCCTCTTTTGCGCATTGTCCTCGCACATTGAGTGAACATTCATTATCCATTAGAAATCCAGTTACAGTTTATAGACATCAATCACTGCTGAGACGTACACGTATACGTCAGAGCTGTAGCATAAATCTGAACATGGACGCAGCCATCTTTGTTATCGCTATCCTGACAAAGCTAGTCTGCAGCACGATTAATTAGGCATCATTAAGCCTAAACGCGACAGCTTAAAAAGTAGGCTAACGTCGAATCAGATTATCGCACAGCAGTAGTAACAAATAATAATTTTATTAGTTGGTGTAAAAATTCACCAGTAGCAGTCTCGTAAACTTGGGTAGGCCTACTATAGGCTGTTCTTGTTGATTTAAATGATAAAGCAGACAATAAGAATCCAGCTTTCAAGTGTCAAGCCATGCAATAGCCTATAGCAAACAAATAATGCATTAAGAAGAAGAAAAAAGGGCTGTTCACATTCTAAACTTCATGTGCGCTATATGCTCTCAGTATGCGATCCACGGGTCGTGGTTTTCAAAACAGTTAACATTCAGCTTAATTTTTCATGTAAGAGAAATAAACTTTTTTACAATAGTGTTTTGGTAGGCCTATGTAGCCTGTGTACAAGTTTAGTATGCTTCATATAGGCGCTATGCATGCTTCAGTTCGTTTCGTTGAGATTGGGGTTCCGCAAGAGAATATTAGGACACGATGGGTTCCGTGGCCCAAAAAGTTTGGGAAACGCTGGTCTATATATTGCACGCCCGACGCGCTCAGATGCTACCACAACTTGGACCTTCGTAATATATTAAATGTATTGCATTTTCTGCCATCTATCATTCAGAGAATATGCTGATGCAGAATGATGCGTGTGTTACCAAATGCATGGCTGGTTACATGGAGAACAAGACGATTAATGACAAGACGTGCGTTCCATGCAAAGACGGAATATGTCCCAAAAGTAAGAAAATCTTTATTACCATCTAAATTTTGAGATCATGCAATGAGATGTAGGCTAAACATCTAGTCAGAGAGATAGATATCGTCACACACGTGTCCTTATGTCACTGCATGAATCTTATAGGAGGTCGAAGAACAGTTTCTTACATCTCCGACGCTAGGCATTGTAGGCCAATAGGGTCAAACGTGATGACTAAGCGAAGACACGATCGAATTACAGCACTCTAGGCAAGCTCCATTAGACTACATTAGTCTTGTCTGATCTTTGTCGACTTGTCCCTGACCTCGCAGCCGGTCGAGCTCTTCGGCGAGGGAAGCTTTTGGTTATGCGAGCTCGCACTTCTACCAGACACCGCCCAGCCTTTTCGATTGTGGGTCCCGCCGGCCTCTCATTAGTCATTTGTGCCTAGGGTAAACTCGCCTATTTTTTTTTATAAATCCCTCAAATCCTACTCCTTCAGCTGCGACCGGCTGAGTAGGTGTTTTGAAGAGGCACAATACAAATTTCAAATTTTCGGAATGAATGTTGCGTCCGAGTCTTAACTTAGAAGTTTATATAATTACATCATTAAGAGTTTTAAAAGTTGCGTTACGATACTTGCATTAGACCTATCATCTTTTCTCTAGCAAAAAATAAATTGTCACCAATAATGTAGTCTCTTTTCTGAAGATAAATGTAATTTTGCAATAGTGAAATACATTATTATGTGTCATTATCTATTTACAGCTTGCAACGGAACTAAAAACTGGATTCATGGCGGCAATCTGGCACAGTTTAACCAGTGCACAAAAGTGGAAGGCAATCTTAAAATTAACAACAACAGTTTCGCAGGGTAATGCCAGAACATGCGCTTCCAGACTACTGGAATAGTGCATGATCGCATGGTTTATTGTTGGTTGTTGATGTTCTCACAGGCAGCTGAGACTGCAGTCGTCAATTCATTCACGCATACTATAGCCTAATATGTATTTCAGGGTTCCCTATCATTTGGTAGCAAGTGATTTCGTCGTAATCAATTCGTCGTAAATTATGCCGTCGTAAATTAAATCGCCGCTGTATAATTCGTCGCATGCAAGTCGTCGTCTTCAGTCCGTCGTTTTCCATATCGTCGTTAAATAATTTTGTCGCTGTGATTTCCTCTGCTACTCGTAACAAACGTTAACTTCGACATTGTGGCGATAACTAGGCGTAGGCCTACCTTCTTCTTGTTACATGTTTAACGACACTGCCGTATCAAAGATGATTAGTGCCGCCCTCTTCCTTTATCCAGGGTTGGGACTGGCACTGGCAGAGAACAATCTGTGGCCGATTTTACTGGGCGTACTCCTCAATTGGTCTATGTGACAGCAGACCCATCAATTATACTAGACGTACCCTGGATTGTTGGGTTTATATACGTCGACTCCAAGTCTGCTGTCACGTAGACCAATAATAATAATTTTTGAGGAATAGCGATCAATACGACTGAATGATTGCAATCAATTGGCTGCGACGATATTGAGGGCGACCAATTAATTCGCGACCAATTAATTAACGACCGTATGACTGCGACGAAATGATCTGCGACAAAATGATCTGCGACGATACGGATGGTTACCGTATTTCAGGCTTTCTGTTCAGTTGGTATAGTTAAAATTTATGTATTCTGTGATCTCCGTTCTTGTGAGTTGTTGAAACTGCATAGATCTAATTGTACACTGTAACCGGTCGCGGTCTTTCAACCGAATTGTTGATTAAACGAAAATTATTATTATCATTATACTCAAATACATACAAGTAGGCCTATGTGCAATCACATGTGCTTGCATAATTTATATAGATCTATAGGCCTATGCATATTTACTTATATTGCTTATATACATCCCTTTAATCACACTTGAATGCATGCATAGACCTTCAGTACTCTTTAGTTTGAATGTATGAGTCCCAGTTTGAGTGTCTCCTTTCTTTACGATAAATGGTCAGATTTGGTCATGTCTGCCTGTCAAGTCATCGACTGTCTTATTATCTAATACAATCATTGTAATTGATGGCATATATCCATCTCTATGGAATGGAGTTCCCCATCGCTCGGGTAGTCTTTCGTCATCTTTGTCTCGTCTCAAAACCTGCCTTTTCTCTCGGGGTTGACGCACTGGCATGAAAGGCTCTTGCTGCGGGAAGCGCTTTATAAATGGTCAGATACAATACAATACAATGCAATGCAATAGGCCTAGCTAATCCTTTGTAGCGGTGAGATTACTTTTATTTTTGGTACTAATTTCTTCGACGGAGATGTCTATTTGCTCTCCTATTGTTCAGCGCTATGATGGGTATTTGAAAGATGGGTCGTGTTCTCGACTAAGATATTTTGTCTGTGTTCAGTGAGTACCAGGTTTCTAAATATCTGAGCCTGTCTTCCAAACTCTTGCTTGCTGAGTTTAGTAATTCTCCAATAGACGTCATTTCGCTGTTGTCATCCGCGGTTAATAGACCTAAAATTATCATTAAAGATTAGCCTACGCTATGCACTAACCTTTTACTAAGTGTTGTAACGTGTAAATAATTCGATTACTAAAAATGGAATAGGCATATGACGGTAATGGCGATTGGATCAGCTGTTAACTTAATCCTTTGGGAATCGATTAACACCGAGGTCTCTCTGACGTTAGTTTTTTGGGCGCTGAGAAATTATTGGAGATTTACATTAGGCCTACATTTGAAGTGACCAATATGGGTCCATAGGATGATAGGGTCATTTATTGAAAATGATTCCGACACGGATCTCATAGTTGAGTTTTACTTGATTGTACGTGGCCTACTTCAGGAACATTGCAGTTGAATCGGCTGTCTTGTCCACTTCAGTTGGAAATTTCGTGCCCCTAGAACAACACAGTTCTATGCTCACTATTTGCGATAGACTACCGAAAAAAGATGTCTAAGATTTGCCGTCAAAACTGTTTTTCATCGTTTCACTGACGGCGATTGGATCGGGTCTTGCGCTCTGCGGCACGCCTTGTTGGTCGCATCCCAAGATTCGGCCATGTTACTGACTATATGCGGGATGTCTTGCATTGGCTCCCTTTTTCACAAAGGATCACTTACCGGATATCTTCCTTGGTTTGGCGCTGTCTCGCGGGTGTGGCCCCTGTTTATTTGCAGGAGCTCTGTTGCTCCACCCTGAATGTCCAGCGCCGTGGCTCTCTCCGATCTTCTAAACAGGCTCAGCTTCTTGTCCCCCGGTCACGCACTTCTATTACACAGCAGCGTGCCTTTTCTGTCGTTGGCCCTATGACCTGGAATGGGCTTCCTGTGGAACTACGTCTTGTCCCTAGAGCCTTCGAGACTACGTTCTACTCTGCTCTTAAAACTATTCTTTTTAACCGTGGTTGGGTGGGAGCGCTTCTGAGTAGATACTCTTGAAGAAGCGCTATATAAGTGTTTGAAATGAATGAATGAATGAACGATTAAATCAATATATTGGACAATACTATTTCCCATAATTATGATTAGTCTAGCCTATGTAATGTATTTCTATCATAATGCTCCCCGAGTATGAGTTATTTTGACAAAATTAGGACAGGGGTGACTATATTCAGCACTAATCCCCTTTTAATATTGCAATCTACTTGAAAATCAGATCTGCGTTGTTATCTGATAAAGTTTCTTGTCCACATTTTACGACATCGAGAAAACCGATTTCTACGATTTTCTGACAAAAATATTTTCAGCGTTTCACTGATGGCGACTGAATAAAAGTTTTTGGACAATAGACATAATTATTGTTTCGATAATATGACTATAGGCTCTTTATGTGCATTTCTGTCATAAGGTAAACCGAGTATGAGTTATTTTGATACAATAATTATTAAGCAATGGTGACTATTTTTCGCCATTGTGGAGGCCTACTTTTCCTCCCGTATGACATTGAATATCCACATGAAATCAGATCTGAGTTGTTGTGCAACAAATCTCTGTTTTGTTGCGGGTTATACAGCTCAATCCACTGAAAATGGCCCTCTAAGTTTTGCATTCTTCTCATGAGGAACATCCTCATGCTATTTTGTCACTTTTTGTTCAATTCTTTATTCACCAGTAGGCTACCAAAGTTCAAAATTAATCTAAAAATTGTTGAATAATTATGATGATGACTCACGTGGTCAGGAAGAGTTTCTGGGATTGGCTATGAACATAGCCCCCTATAATTCCAGTAGACGTCATTTTGTCTTGATGGGCGTTAGGCTAAGTTCAGGTAATTTATGCTCACGCAATAAAGTGCGGCCTATTTACCAATAATAATTTCTCAGCTTTCGTACGCGCACTACGCGGTGGATCGTAGATGTTAGAACTGGTACGTAGTAGGCCTATATTGATATGGACTTGTACCTTTAAAGTTTCCAAGCGCTGTCCACATTTTCTGGACATAGAGCCACCTATAGTATTCAAATTCAAAATTATTTATTGATCCCACAATAAACATAAATATGCAGAACATGATATAACACAAGTTAAATTAAAGTATTAATGCGTTTGGCAAAGGAGTTAGGAGACAGATTAGGGAGCAATAGGCACTCCAGAAGGGACAAGTCCCGCTTAGTAGGGGCCTATATACCAGGAAGAAGCTGAACAGGATGGTGGGTGTGGTTAAGTAAGGGGAATAGACGTTATTATGACTGTTATACTTTTATATATACAGAAAAGTTACGTATATTAAATTCTTAACTACAACTTAACTAAAAAACATAAAGCTGAGTCTAATTAATATAAATTAGTGTGTGTGCACGTGCAAGTGTTTTAAAGTGGCTAAGGGATGTAACCGTACGGATTTCTTTGGGAAGGCTGTTCCAGTTAACAGGGCCCTGGACCTTAAGCGAAAATTTACGGACATTAGTCCTTGCAAACACAGATCGGAAATCATTGTTACTTCTGGTGAAAATACGATGTGGTACAGGATCAAAATAGGATGAGAATGATGATGGGAGGAGGTTATTAACGTATTTATACATGAAAATGCAAGTTTGTAGAAATTTGATTTGATTAATGTCTAGGAGTTTATGTTCAAAGAATAGTGGACTAGTGTGTGAATTGGGGGAAGATTTAGTTATAACTCGTATTGTCTTTTTTTGAAGGATCTTTATACCATTAAGATTGGAGTCATATGTAGAAGTCCAAATCATGTTGCAATAAGTCAAATATGGATATATAAGAGTATAATAGAGATCCCGCAGGATATGAGGGGGAAGAAGGTAAGATACTCGTTTTATGATGCCAAGATTCTTTTTGATTTTGTTACCAATTTCAAAAATGTGTGTTTTCCATTTCAGGTGTTGATCGATGTAGACGCCTAGAAATTTTGTTGAAGATACTTGAGGAATAGTAATATTATTTAAAGCTATTTGGCTGTTGTTATTGGGGATGGATTTTCCTGTGGAGCGGAAAATGATGCAATTGGATTTTTTTACATTAAGTGATAATTTGTTGCTAATAAACCATTCGCTAGCTGACATTAGTTCATTATTCACCAGTTGTATCAGACTGTCGTACGAGCTGTGAGATAAGAAGACATTGGAGTCATCTGCAAACATGATGAAGTGTAGGACAGTAGAAGAGTTTGGCAGGTCGTTAATAAATAATAAAAATAAGAGTGGACCAAGAATTGATCCCTGTGGTATACGCCAAATTCAATGGGTAAAGGGTCTGAGAGGGCCCCATTACAAATGACTCTTTGGTAGCGGTTAGTAAGGTAACTAGTAAACCATTCTAGAGGTGTACCTCTAATGCCATAGTGTTCGAGTTTTGTCAGGAGGATTTTATGGTCAACAGAGTCAAAGGCTTTGGCAAGATCAAGAAAAATTCCAACGGAGTATTCGTTATTGTCCATCGCAGCAGATATCCGGTCTTGGATATCCAGTAAGGACATTGATGTTGAGTGTCCAGATTGAAACCCATGTTGCGAAGAGTATAGGATAGATTTATGGGTAATGTAGGAATAAAGACGATCATACATAACTCTTTCAAAGAATTTAGAAAAAAATTGCAAAACCGAAATGGGTCTATAGTTAGCTATATCATTTTTAGAACCTTGTTTGAAAATTGGGACGACTTTTGCAATTTTGATTTCAGTGGGCACAAGACCATTTTCAAATGAACAGTTGATTATATTTGATAATGGTAAAGCGAGGAATTCCATAATGGGAGATATGAGATGAGGATTTAGATCATCCATACCTGAGCTGTAAGTTGATTTGAGTGTTTTATTGATTAACATTAGCTCTTGCGAACAAGTAGGTAAAAGAGCAAAGGAATTATTCGAACGTGGCGACATGTAATCTTTAAAATTCCTCCTACACGGTGGCAAATCAGAGGACAGAGATTTTGCTATTCCAGTGAAATAAGAGTTAAAGTGATCAGCCATTAAGTTGGGATCATGGATCATGACGCCATTTACCTTGATTTCGAGAATAGACGTATCTCTGTTATCAGTTTTGACAATGGTTTTAATTATCTGCCAAGTCTTTTTTATATCTCTACTGTATTTCAAAAATTCGTTAGTGTAATATGATTGTTCAAGTTTGGTGCGTATTACTTTATAGTGGTTACGATATTTCGTAAAGGCATTTTTGTTTTCAATCGTGGGATTCTTTATATATTTAATATAAAGTTTTTCTTTCTTTTTTATAGAGTTAAGTAGTCCTTGAGTCATCCATGGTTGAAGAAATGAATTTTTCTTAGAGACCTTCTGCGTTTTGATGGGGAAGGAGTTATCATAGCAAATTTTTATATTTTTAGTGAATAAATTAAAGGCTTCATTGGGTTCATTTGCGTTGCATAAGTCAGTAACTGGGGTCCAGTCAATGTAGGATATAAGCGCTTTAAAGGTGGCAGAAGTCTCGCTATTTATAATCCGTTTTGATTCAATTTTACCCAGGTTACGTGAAGCAATTGGCACAGTTTTAATCCAAGTTATTATAGGTAAGTGGTCAGATATGTCAGATGTGATTATTGCAGAGGTAATTATGCAGTCAGGGGCATTGGTGAAGGTGTTATCGATTAAGGTAGCCGAGGTGGGAGTAATTCTAGTAGGTTGGTGGATGAGTGGGAAGAAGTGGTGGGTCATCATACATTCAATGAAGTCGTTGGTAGGGTTATGATTACCATATGCTAGCAAGTCCACGTTAAAATCACCAGTTAAAAATATTTTCTTATTAATATTCTTACAAAGAGTCAGATTGTCAATTAGCGTATCTACTTGGGTGTTAAATTCATCCATATTGAGATTGGGAGGCCTATACAAGACACCCAGTAGAATGTCCATAGACTTTTCTAGTTTGATGTTAATGAAAAGATTTTCAAACGAGGTCGTTGGTGTAGAGATTTGTATCTCATTGAAATGAATGTCTTGTCTGATAAAGAAACCAACCCCTCCTCCCATTCTCTCCTCCCTAAGTTTATATATAAATTTGTACCCAGGTAGTACAGGCAAAGCACGTTAAAGAAAGTTCCTCCAGTCCAGTTCCACTGCTAAAGACATAGCCCATGCTTGTCACCCCGATGACGGGTCTATGACATTAGGACTAGGTTGATTTTTCAAAAAGTGGACATAGAACCTTCTAGTTCTAGGGGCAAAATTTGCTGTTTGAACCTTTGGTGTGGGTGACGTGTGTCTGCCAGTCTTCTTGTCGTCTGTGCAGTTATATGTCAACCGGCGAATATTCAGTTCTGTATATAAAATTTGCCATCGTCCAGGCTATAGCTGACGCTTGAATGCGATGCTACTGCATGGATGCAGCGGTGTCGTCAGTATATTGAGGGAATATTGTTCACTACAATCACGTGTTGTTTGATTTCTGTCTCGACGTTCTTTATCCAGAGTGCCACAAATGTCGCATGAATTTGTATAAGCAGGAACATACGTAGACCTACATGTAGGCCCCATAGGTCTATGCTTGCAGATCTTATATCATGCTTACTTGCAAGCTCAGTATCGTGCATAGACGCAGCGGCAAAGTTCAGTCTTACATGCGAGCAGTAGCCTACACGTTAAGCTAAAAAGTATAATTATGTTTGTTTGAAGGCATACAAAAGGCCCTGCAATTCAAGTGGATGATTTGGAGATACTGAAGGATATCGACGAGATAACAGGGATCCTCGAGGTAGATGCTTGGTACCAAAGCTTTACATCACTGTCGTTTCTCAGAAATCTACGCGTTATTGGAGGGATTGGAACGGATGATGACGATAAGTGAGTGCTAATGCGTTGTTCTTGGCGTTACTTAATTTACTTAATTCATTAAAATAAATTAAGCAGCGCTGCTGTCACACTGTAACAGACCTGAGGTGTTATCTGCGCCAGACAAAATGATGTATATGTTATTCAGAAGAGCAACGGAGCGACAACAAGCGGTTGCATCGCCAACCAAAAACAACGTCACCGTTGAGATAATTTATCCCTAAATTACAGAAGATGTCACGCGTCAGATTCAGTTAGTAGGCCTATAGTAATTATTATTATAGGCCTACGTCGAGCAACTGGATGCGAGTTCAGAAGGGATCGTCTCATTTCGGTCGGTAGATCGAAGCGCCACGAGCGACTGATAGATTGGTTCTCTAAATTATAAGCTCTCGCTTCTCCTCAGCCGAGATGTTTGTCCCACCCCAGACTGCGTGCGTGCCTCGTAGACTCGGAACCGACTGTAGGCTACACCAGGAACTAAATTTCAACACACGATCGATAGCATGGCTGAAACAGCAGACGATAACTTACATTATTCAGGGCAACAAGCAAAGCAAAAAGCAAACACAATGCTACAAACGCAACGTTCCTTGCGTTGATTCACATCAAAGCGCCGGGGCTGTGTACCGTATATTAATTTGGATCTCTCACGCTTGCTGGTTGATGCAAGCTTTGTTTCATCAAAGAAGAACTATTTAGCTGTCACATACCGCGCGCTAATAAACCGGTACCCAGTAGCGCGCCAGAGTGGAGAGATAGGGGGCTAAGGTTGCACATGTATGATGCGGTGTATGTTTATTAGGGTGTCCCACGATTGCACAGGAAAAATATTTTTCTTGAAACTTGAAATGCAGTCCCTCCAAAAAGTTTCCTTATGGTCCTATGATAGTACCTGCCAAATTTCTGGACATTTTGAAAATATTTAGAGGCCGCTCAAAGCTCACATATAATATGTGTAAGTTGTCACAAATTATACGTGCGACATATAGGCCTATGAGTTTGAAATTTTCGGAGGTCCACACTTTGATCCCACTAGCGTGCTTATGTATTGCTTAATAACCTTATATTGCTCTGAAATACTAAAATCTACAAATATGCAACCTTATTGTATTTGCGAATGAGGTTTTTCAAGCATAAGGACGACAGTTAAGCTCTCGAGCAAACGAATGATGTAAATGTCGTGCACTAGGATTGCAGGTCGCTACCTCCACATGGCAATCATCAGTGGAGTAGAAATGAATAAGGTTAACAGATTGTCAGTCTGATTTTTCTCTAGTTGGTGGAAGTAGCCTACAAACATGTTGGTGTGCTAAAGTTGACCTCTGGACCAGGACAGGAATCAACGGTTGCAGTTTGAACCTTTTGAAGTCGTGAAAGTGTGATGCATTAGGCCTAATTATTGGCAAATGCTTTGAGACAACGGCTTTCAATAACTGCATATTAAATAGAGTTTGCAATGCCTTGCACCCTTCTACATCAGCCATCAGTCGTAACATCTTGTTAACATCACAGAAATCTTTTAAGTCCAGTTGCCTGGTGCATTCTTTGTGTCCTTGGTAAAAATTTGTCCATCAATGGTCTGTAATTAAGCTCTGCAAGCCATTTAAAGATGAATGCTCCAATCTGGTTCACCATCAACCAAACCCTCGACCAATGCTACTGCAGTCTGCATCTAACAAATCATAAGAATTCATTACTGAACAGCTTTAGCGTGGCCATACTCGAAATATGACTATCAAGAATTTTCAAAACTCTTGGTATTCATGGTTGGATTGAACAATTCGGTAGCATTTCGCAAGCCTGTTGCCATCACAGAGCAAGTTGGATGGGTAAGGCAATATAGATCTAATTGCTTTATGATGGAAACGAATCACATATACAGTTGACGACCGTGAATTACAGAGCATCCAACCCAAACAAGTCTCAGATTTGTGATTGACATCTACAGTCAGGCGGTGTTCTCATGTAGAGTCACTGCTCTCTTTGAATTAATCCATAGCTTTATAATTCTGGCAATGCTGCTCTAGATGACAAGTCTGAAAATGATGCAACATCATTCTTGGTATACCAGCACCTAAGATATAAGAGATAGCAATTCTCTCTGTTCTTTCAGTGAGTTCTCATTAATGTGGAATAACGGGGTTATCTCTTCCTAAAAGTTTTTCCCAAACCATGCTGCGTTCAAATATAGTTTTCTCGATCTTTCGGTGAAAGAGTGGCGAGATAGCCAATCGTATAAGACCACGTGTGATTTTTCATAACGTTGGTCTGTGTAAATGACTGTGCTGAACAAACATGACGCAGCTTTGATACAGAATTTCAGCTCAACGATAACGAAGAACGTAGATCGGAGACAATTTCTCGTACAGGTTGTCGAAAAACACAGGCACATGTTTTCTAACCACAATTGTGACAATCTTGTTGACATGTGTAAATGTAGAACGTAGAACTGAAGAACAATTTGAGTGCAGTGATGTAGAATCAGCAGATCAGTATGAGAATAGTAAAAAAATAACGGTCCAGACGTTGATTTGTTGTGTAGCTGCATGGGGTGTGCAATTAAAACTTTACTGTGTGGTCCTAGGACAAATAGGGGTTGAACCTCACAGCCCCCTCAGAATTTCTTACTATGAAGCAGATGAAGGTATGGAGGAGCTAAAACCACGACTTGTTACATTATCAAGAGTTTGTAATGACTACTCCCAATGATTAGTTGTGTGTGCACTGATATTGTGTCCAAAGTTCAAAAATCTCAAATTTTTCTCGATTTTGCATTTTTTGAGCATAAGACTATGCCCAAAATATCCATTGTATCCAATAAAGTTAAATACCTGTTAATTCTACCATTCACGAGCTTTCCAAGGGTAGTAAATTTGTTATAATAGGATCAACGATTGGGATATAAAGGCATTTAGAAGTTGGACACATCAGGCGCAAATTATGCCAATATGGGTTAAATTTGGGCGGCTTGAGCCACCCCTAAATATTTTTTTAGTGTCATAAAACTTTACAGGTGTTATTATGGGACCATATGGAAACTTTTTAGGGGGACTGCATTTCAAGTTTCTAGAAAAATATTTGTTGGGACACCCTAATGTTTATTTATGGTTTATCCAGCTAAATTATGACAAAGGCCATTTCTGCATTGACTCACTCAAAGAATGCAAGCGTTTCATACAGCAACTTTTGACGCTTGACCGGATGGTCAGTTGTTCACTGTACTGTGATATACTGCTTCGTATAGTTAAAGTTTGCTAAATTTCAGCCCATTTTCACTGTCCATATTGATGACATCTCTGAGAACCATGAATTTGGCATCTTTAAGACAAATAAAGAAGGGAGGAGTCTTGATCGCTGAGAATAGGAGACTCTGTTACGCCTATACAATCAAATGGAGAGGAATATTAACAAGCAAAGAGACTACTCAAATGATTGTAGTAACTGCTAACGCCAACTCGTCAACATGCGGTAAATATTAGATGATTATAATAGAGTGGGCCTTTAATATTAAAATGCGATACGCGGCTCTATGCCATGACTTTACTTTAAAAATTAAATACCAAGAGGTTGTAGTGGATCAGAAGACCGTTAGGGCTATAATAGAACATACGTGTTAGAACTACGGAATTAAAATCAGCGAGACACTTCAATTTAATATTCGTTGCATAAACTTTGTCGTTCAAACCATTCCCCCAGTCTACACAACTCACAGCTTGAGCGGTGCAAATGTGACTAAAAACTTACCCTTCTACCTTTTCTAAATAGTCCTATAAGCTGTAATTAGTAGGTCCCTAGCTGCGACTTTGCCCGTTGTACAATGAATGAATGAACAATGAACAAAAGTGACACTTTATACCTACTCAAATTAAGACGCATCTATCTCGTAATAGCCACGTGTTAACCCTATTTGAAGTTTTTAAGTGTGCTATCGAATAATTATTTGTTTTAAAAACTATTCTGGTTGCAATGATTTTGCAACTGTTCTAGACAATGTTTGTAGAAGAGCAAGGACGAGACTGTTCGGAGCTGTGTTCGGACTTTGGTTGTCGGGGTCCTGGAGGCGACAACTGCGTGTCTTGTCGAAATTACTCCATGAAAGGACGATGTATAACCAACTGCACAATGCAACATGGATTCTACGCATTTACAAAGGAAGACGGGGTTCTCGAATGCGGAAAATGTCACGAGGAATGTCTCTTGGAATGCACTGGAGACGTACGTTGACTTAATTAGCAACATCACTCGATAACAGTTGCCGATGTAATGGTTGTAGAAATCACGTTACTCGTTAAAATCATGCCACGTGATTTATTGTAACATAAAGGTATGGTAAATAGAGCGAAATAAACCAGTTCCTGCCATAGTGGCTAACTATAGCTATTGTTATTGCATATAAATTTGGTGTCAGTCAATGTTATAGGCTATCTTATATATTACATATCATATATACATAGACTATACACTATACAGCCTAACATATACATTGTTTATGTTAGGCTGTATATTATATTAGCCAATATGCGATTGGTTATAACCAATACGTTGAGACCCTGGAAAATATTATGATTATGTAATATGTATGTTGCTCAGGTTATCTCAAGAATCAGAGCTGTGAGCTTATGCTGCCAACTTGCTTTAGATGCTGATGTGAATGTTAATTTGTTCGTGTTCCAAAAAAACATTATGAAGCATTACCATGGGTGCCCGCACACAGGGACAAGAGATGGCACTTGCCTCCCCTGGAAAACTGAATTTTTTTATCTAGGGCCCACTTGTTTTGGGTTTTTATCAAATTTCTTCGCGTTTGAGAATTGATTATACCAATTATGGAGAAAGTGAAACTAAGAGATCTACGTTTAGAAACCTCTGTAAAACAAACATGCGTTTAATTTTCTGCCTTGCATTTTCAAGCTATTGCTAAAAATTGTAACCATGACCTGATCGACGTCTCACCTATTCAAAAGAATTCATACCTCCACTCATCTGATGCTCGGATCTTCCGCCTTCCAATCCTCAATGACACCCACCATAACAGCTACTCTGCCCCGTCTCCTCCGACAACCGTACTCGCACCTTCTTCTGACTACCATTTGAACAGCTTGTTGACTCGATAAATAAGCCTGGCGCCTGCGATTGACTTTCGAGTGGTGCTTTTGAAGTTTAGAAATTACGATTAAAATATAGAAGTAGGCCTAACCAGAGGGAGCATGTTACCGTAATTAGATAACTGAATGAAAAATAGAAGTCAGTTTTCCAGGGTAAGTGGACTTATTTCGCCTCTTCAGCAACCTACTTTTTTACAAGGCCTACTACTTTTTGATTTTTAAAAACAAATTTCTTCGTTCTAAAGAAACTATTTACAATAAAAATTCAAAAAAGTGAGACTGGAAATATACACTCAAGAGGCTTTAAGAAAAATATCCATGGGTGTTCTAATTTCCTGCTTCGTTTTTCTCAGTCTCTTGCTAAAAAACATTATCAACCGTGATCTTCGTGCTTTGCCCCTTCTGCAAAAATTTCTGTGGGCGCACATGAGCATTACACAACTAAACAATTTCAGTTACATTTTTTGTCAAATGTAGTCCACTTCATTACATGTGAAGGAGGAGATACAGCTATTCAAGAAACGCACTCAATCGTAGCCAATTGCTACGAATAGGCTACTGTATGAAATGTCATTCAACCTGATTCAATGGCTCATATCATTCAACTATGATAGCATTTTTTCACAAGAATCAATTGTTCATTACAAACGACATCATGGTTAAAAATCGCAGGTCGTAGTTGCCTATCTGTACATGTTGGGATATTAGAAGAGGTAAGTTTCAAATATCTTGTAATCAGCCTGTATTATAATAGATCTAAACGACGTTTACAGGGACCAGACAATTGCAAGAGCTGTCGACATGTCAATGATAACGGCGTGTGTCTTCACGAGTGTCCTGCGGACCGTTACAGCGATCTAACCGGAACTTGTCAATGGTGCGATGGCAGGTGCAAGGGTTGTACCGGAAACAGTTCGCGTCTGGGACAATTCGGTTGCAACAACTGCCAACAAGGACTTCTGCTGATCAAGAGCGAGAGCGAGAAGTACTGCGTGCAGAATGAAACCGAATGTGACAAGACACACTTCTGGTCTGATGAATTCGTCGAAATCACCACAGACGAAAGAGTTCGAATGGTATGACAATTAAATCTGCTGGTAACAATAATTAAATTGCAGTTGCATGCGATGGGACGGAACGATAATAAAATCTGCGGTTTGTGCTTTTGACACTATAATCCTTAAAGAGGTTATACGCCAGTGTTAGCTACAGGCTGCAGTTTCATTAGGTCCATTTATAATATTTTTTCTTGTACGTGTCCGTTCTAATGCTCGGTAAGACAGATGAAGAGTAGCTCATTTAATTGTGGGTCTCTACAGATGCTTTTGACAAGCGTTATGCTGGAGTTCCATGGATTCATTTATCGAATGACGAGCAAAGCAACATATCAATCCATTATGAGGCTGTTTCATTTATAGACCTAATCACAGCGCACGACTAAGATGTCAGAGACTCGACTGCCTTGTTCAAATCTTTCACTCATATTAATCATAAAATTAGTGAAATTCATGTCGCTGCAACTGTCGTATCTATTCCAGCTCAATCACAAACATATGTTGTCATGTTCCAATATGAGTATTTCTAGACTCTAGAGTTATTGTAGTGATCGCACTGGCTTCCATTTAGATTTGTTAGCATGTTATAAAATGCATAGTTAATGCAGATGATGTCATTGACTGGTAATGGATTCTATAAATAATTAAATGGTAGAAAACTTGTCGAAAGTGTCATCCAGAGTGCAATGGATGCGAGAACGGAAGTAAATCAACCGATTGCATCAAATGTCACAACTTCAAGCAACTTTCAAATGACCAAGAGATATACGAATGCGTTGGCAACTGTTCCTATGACAACGGTTACTACGACAATGGAGACAATGTGTGTATGCCATGTGCCACAGAATGCACGCATTGTCAAGGTTCAACGAAATACGACTACGACTGTCTCCTATGTAAAGATGATCATGCCAGAATCTATGTCAGTCCGACAGAAGAGAATTTAGGAAAAAGCAAGTCTTACGAGGTATGTCTGCACACTTTTTCAAGCATTTGACAAATTGACATAGCATGGAGCCTGTCGTTAACGTTCTGTGATTGCATTATCGCATTCAAAGTCATGTTGTGATTGTCATCAAAATGCAAAGATTTCAGTTACTAAATATTTGTGGAGTCCAGAAGAGCGAACCTTTTGCTCCCATGCGATCGCTCATGCTCATGGTGATTGAGTTGGTGTTAGATAATTTTTCTACTCCTTAAACTTGAATTGCGTTAGTAAAAAATAGCGTTTAAAATAATATATTAGCTAGGTTTACATTTTAAGTGCATTCATTTAGGTTCAACTATTTTCTGCAGTATAGCCCCGTTGTTTTGCAACATACCATATTGCTTTAGCGATAAACGGAGGGCCAATATAATAGCCTAATTGTTGTCTATGCTTAGAATTTAATTATTGGTAAACGGTCGCTTGATTTTTACGTGTTTGTTAGTCTTATTGTGAAAAACAATGTCCTCCGAATAAACCGAACAGAGATCGAAAAGTCAATGGTACGGAATGGTATTGCTCAGGTCTCTTGGCGAATGCGGATAAAAGCACTATGTTAGTAATATTACACTGTAATTGTAGATTATAAAGAGAGCACCTTCTTTAGCCATCCTGTTTCAGCGACTATGTATGTATTACACACACACACGCAAGCACACACACGCACACACACATATATATATATATATTAAAACACAAGGTATCAATCGGTTGGGCTTGGCTAGAATAGTAGGTCTATAGTTTGTACCTAATGCTTTAACAGACCTCCTGTAGCAACTAATTGGGCCTATACCTCTCCATGATTAACAATAAGAGCATTTAAAGTCACGTTGGCTGTGAGTTTTTCCAGCCCGTCTTTAAAAACAGGGTGATTCTCGTCAACTATAATGGAAATGGAAATGTTTATTAGATAAAAGAGGATTTCGCTAACGATAACCATAATTGCAACTAAAAATGTCATCAACTTTAACCTTGACTATAACTAATATGACAGTGACACAATTTATTATTATTATTGTTACATAATATAGGCCTAAGAAATTAAAAGTTCGATTTCGACAAACGAAAGAACGTGAAAGTGTGCCACAGCTGACAGCATAGGCCTATGTTCGCTCGGATTTTTTATTTGCAAATTAACCCAGTTGTATTTCAGCATTTATTTAAATGTTATTTTTAAACGTTTCTATATTACGTCTTAAATATAGTTACTGCGACATAAGTCTCCTAAAATATGTTCCTTAAGAACCTAAAAACTGTTTTATTTACCGTGGCTGGGCCGGATGCGCTTCTGAGTAGCCTACCTTGAAGAGGCGCTATGTAAATTTCTAAAATAAATAAAATAAATATAAATATTCGACAAATTAACAGGTATAGGCCTACAGTTAATTTTTTGCTTGCATGCAAACCGTGTCTAAAGATCTTGAGGGTCACAGGCGTGGATCTGTTAGATAATTGTTAACTAAGTAAGAATTAAAATTTAAACCCAGCAACTGTAACTATAATTGCATATTATAAAATAACACTAACTAAAACTGTAAAAAAACAAGAGCAGAAAAAGAGCAATTACTGTAACTTTAACTGAAATTAAAAAAAGCTTTGAAAGATATCAGAACCTAGATGATGAACACTGGAAAACGGAAGACAATGTGGTTAAAAAAGATAAATTGAATGGCATTATGTAGGCCCCTATTAGCGTATTAGGTAAAGAAACAAGATACGGATACATTTAGAAATGGACTAAGTGATTACTTATGTAGATCGATCAGAGAGATGGAAGAAATGCATAAAGTCCGCTCTAAACATTTCACTGCGATCACAGTGTTGCCACATTACTTTGTATGCATCTTCTACTAAGCAGTTCTTTTCTTTTGCATTTTTAGGGAGCCAAAATCCGCCGTTACAATCTTTGTCGCTTTGTTCCTCGTCATTGTTATCGTCATCGTCATCGTCGGTCTTGGCGTTTCCTGGAGAAAGCAGAACCAGCGAAGACGCAAGAAAAGCGTCTTAGCGAATGACGAGGTGCGCCTTAAATGAGAAATTGCTCTTCATTATTTTGCAACTAGCATAATTATTTATTGGGCTACGTTTAGATAACTTCAGCTTGATTTCGCCGGATATGAGATCCTCTACCTGAACTATGAGATCCGCCTTCTACCAAAGAAAACGAATCATTTTTATGTGTTTCTGTTACTAATATCGATCACGTTGCGTAGTAGTGTTGAGGCTACTCGTAGTGCTTGACGATTGAGACATTTTAAGTTAGGGTCTACCGCCCTAGTGGCCATGGGCGGAGACTTAGAGGGAGACAGGGGGGTCTCCTCAATGGGTGTGGTGGGGGGACGCCCCATGTATTTGTACCCCCCCCCCCCAATCGTTAAGTGTTAGGACATGTACGCTTCACGAACACAATGGTGAAGTTATAACGTTAGAAGAAATCTTCGAACAAACGATGCATGTAATGACTAAAAATAGCTATAGCCTATTGGTATGCTTTTTAAAGAAATTCCGACCAAACGACTAAAAAAGGTCATCAACTTTTTTGGACAGAGAAAATTGTTTTTTTCTTATACATTTCGGCCAGATGACAAAAAAGGTCGTCAGAAATTTTAACCGGCGAAAAGATGGACAATTTCGTCGGCGACTCAGCCATTCGTTCGCCCAAAATCTTGCGTCCTTCCTTCGGTCACTCGTTCGTCCCCCGCAAGTCTCCGCCCATGCAAATAGCATATGGGGTAGATTAATAGTATTCAGGTTAAAGATTTGCCATATGTTCTCGAGTTTTGTATGTTCAAGGATCTGGAGATACGTCGTCAATCTATGAGTAATTTGACCACTGCTTATTATATAAAATAGCAAATCAATATTTCAATCTGTCTCATTGGGCAACTGAGATAACAGTAACTGGTACGACTTAGGCCTTCACGCTAAGAAGAAACTTTTAATGGTTTCACGAGACATTTCGCTAACTAATCTTCGGCAAGAAATGTCCACTAGCGGGACAAAAGAATAGGAATTCTCGTGTTGCAAATGGAGCAAGAGGTTAAGGGGAGAAGAATCTTTTCACGCCATCAAATTCTTGGAACTAAACTAAAAATTCTAGTAGGCTACTCCATTATTTTAAAGTCGTCTTTTTCGTGTCTCAACTTCTGAGTTTCCAATTAGACGACCGCACCACGTGAAACTTTTATCGTTAATGATTCTATGTCTGACTTGCCCTGTACAGCATATAATATTAGCCTATACTTGACTTCATTGTTTTCAATTTCTAAGATTCCGATGATAAGCGTCTCTAAAGCGAAGCCAGACATGTCGCTGCTGCGACTCATTAAAGAATCAGAACTGCGTAAAAAAAACATGATCGGCTCAGGTGCTTTTGGAACCGTCTACAAGGTGAGTTAGTATACAACATGTACTTTGACCATACGTAGCCTACATGTAGCCTAATTATGTGGATGTCAGTTACATTGTTATAATGTTGGCCTATTGCTTAATCCAGACACAAAGTCATGAAAGTTATCAATTGTTTATGAATGCATGTAAATAACTACATAATGAAAACCATTGTCGTGGGCGCAGTGGTGTAGAGGTATATTAGATGCCTTGAAACCGAAAGGTTGCGGGTTCGAATCCATGCTAAAGATCTTCACTATTTTGTTTAGGGAGTGTGGCTTCCAGAGAAAGAAAACATCAAGATTCCTGTCGCCATCAAAGTTCTCATCGAGTCGTCGAATACAAGTCAGAACGTGGAACTGTTGGACGAGGCTCGGATCATGGCATCCGTCTGTCATCCCAACTGCGTCCGTATCCTGGCTGTCTGCATGACAGCTCAGTTGATGCTCATCACTGAACTTATGCCACTCGGATGTCTGCTCGACTATGTACGCAAGGAGAAATCAAACATTGGATCCAGGGCCTTGCTTCTATGGAGCGTCCAGATAGCTAAGGTAAAGACTATAAGCTTAGACCTGCAATCAATTTGTTAAACAATTAATTTTAAACATTTCTCTCCATTAGCGCTCACGTTCGTTTTGTAATAATTATTATATTGCGAAATTCTTTTAAGTTAGCGTAGGCTACTTTGTTCCGAAGCCATTAAAAAATAATTTTGCATTGAACTAAGCAGAAGGCTTTTCGTCTAATAAACCAGAGTGACAAAGAGAAAGAATTATATTTTGCAGAACCAAAGGAATATGTTTGTTCAATTGCGAGTTTGATTCTGTACACAGTTAGTTAAATGCATTTTTGAATGTGTTTTGTTTGCAGGGAATGCACTATCTTGAACAGTTGGGTATTGTACATAGAGACTTAGCTGCCAGAAACGTACTGGGTGAGCCTCATGCAGTGTGTGTATCCTTTCTGCATGCAGTTTATAAGCTTGTAAAATAGCTTTAACTGGATAGAACGGCTGTGGACGCGGTGGTGTAGCAGTATTTTCTGTGCCTTGTAATCGGAGGGTCTCAGGTTCGATCTGCCTCGAACCAGTGCGTTGCGACCCTGGACAAGTTGCTCACCCGCAATATTATTGTCTGTGAGGAATGTAACGAAAAAACCAACCTCACTCATCTCATCACAAAAACCAGCGGACCATCCTGTGTGCAGAGAAGTCATCATCATCATCGTCATCGTCAACACAATCATCATCATCGTCGTCGTCATCACTGTCATCATCATCGTCATCTTCGTCACCGTGAACGACATCCCAGTGTTGTGCTGTTGCGTGGTGCGTTTCGCGGATTTCGCCATACCTAATTTCTTGGTTTCAGTTCACAGTCCAAGTCAGGTTAGAATCACAGATTTTGGTCTGGCAAAACTGTTAGACTACGAAGAAGCAGAAATTCATTCGGAAGGAGGAAAAGTAAGTTATGATTGACTGTTGTCTACTTTATTGAACTAGTCACAAAATATAAATATTAAGATTATTAAATCAAGGCCGGATACAGAAATTTTCGAAGGGGGCAAACTTTTCGGTCTTGGGAAGGGGAAAAATTTTCGTCTTGGGAAAATCTGAATCCGATGACCTTTTTCTAAAGTCATTTGTCTCCAGTTCCCAAGAAAAAGATACCATTTTATCCGCCAAAAGAAAGTTGATGACCTTTTTAAATTTTTTTGTCGTACGTACGGACCTCGTGTGCGAACTTCGTGGGTGCGGGAAGGGCCTACGGAATTACTCATGGGGCGGGCCACATCAACTTTCCGAGCCTGAATGGCTGGTCAAAAATAAAGATTTCTAAATGGGGGAAGGGGCATGGCCGGATTGGCCTCTCCTGGATCCGCCCCTGATTAAATAAGGAATCGTAAATATTTATAATTGTTAAAAAATGATACTTATTAACGGAAGAACAAGTGCCTGCCTTATAGCTGAGAATAATAATTTTATTTAACCATAGATGAGTGTTTCTACAAAAGTGCTCACTTTGCTGTCCGCGGTATTTAAAATGTTCTTTAAAAGCTTAAATAATTATTTAAGATAATCCGTTACGTAGGTCTATTTCAGGTGGCCTAAATAAAATCAAAAGAATTTCAAAATGGCAGGTAAATAAATTATTTAGGTGGCTTTATAATCGCACAGTTGAAGCATTTCCAATAGAAACTGTGTTGTCCCAGATGTAGTCCCAGGTTAGTCGATGCCGGGAAAACTTCTTTATCTCCAATTCCGCATACTGCCAGACCGATCATTTAATACTTATATTTGGTAACGGAGTGTGTACTGTACAAAATATGCTTAATATATTGTATTTGAGCATACAATTAAATTTTAATGAATTTTAAAAGAAACAATGGCTATTGTCCTTGAACAAGATGTCAACTCCATGACGATAACAAAACTAGGGTCCACAAGTAAAGGTTTGTGATCCTTGCTGTATTTAGCGGCTGGTATTTCTTCATTTGTGCCTACCAGTGCTGCTGGTAAACAAAAAACGATTCTTTTGCCGTTCATTTAATAGGCAGCAGATTGTAAACAAGATCGTTGCGCTGCGTAGGTTTATTTGATGTCAACTCCGTGACGCAAATATTTCAGAAAATGAAAATAAAACTTTCAATATAATGCGTCCATTTTAGAAGTGATAGAGTCATGTCTTTGTTGCAATCACCATCAAACTTTAGTTGCTTCGCGTGCGGCGGTTTTTACAGAAAAGGAAGTGAAATGTCAACTCCATGACGGTCAACTCCGTGACGCTGGTTAACTCCATGACATCAATATTCGACAAAATTTAAAATATAATTTCAATATAATGTGTTCTTTGTGAAAATTGTAGCGTCGTGTCATTTTTGCAATCAACATAAAACTTTTGTTGTTTCGCGTGTGACTTTTTTTGCTCAAAACTATAATTTAAATGATTTGTCAACTCCATGACGGTCAACTCCGTGAAACGACGACGACGTCATGGAGCATAAAGTTGACAGATCGCAAATATTTTGACTATGACTCGCAATGATGACTCCATTCTTAGTATTCTGAGAAGGGTATGACTGAAAATTATTAAATACAATTTCTATTGGTGCAGGAAGACTCTCAAATGTGGACCGCAACTATGCGATAACAACTCCGTGATGCAAGTCAACTCCATGACGAATTATAGGGGAAAAATTCAGCTTTTTAACAAAAAATATTTAATTTTCTGCATTGCTACTCATCACACACTTTGGTAGTAGTAACATGAACGGATTAGAACATTGAAAGTTAAAAAAATCGTTATAAAATTTTTCTAAACAAATTGTGGCAAAACTGCCAGATATTGTAGAAACCCTCAGATAATGATAACTTGGCTTGGCGTGACGACCGTTTATACGGACATGGCCTACTTAGAATGTGCTTAGCAAAGAAATCTGGTTAAATTTCAATTACACAAACCGAAATATTATTTTCCTGCGAAGTAATCAGACGAAATTGTGGTTCTCTGCGAAGGAAAGTAGACCCTAATTGTCTACCTGTTTGGATTTAGAGCAGCATACTGGTGACCCGAAAATGTGTCACATTGCCAAACAGTTCATGTAGGTCTATAGAGCAGGATAAATATCATAATCGTGGAGTTTGCAGTTTGTGGACATTGTCAGAGTTGTGAATTCGAGTAAATCACTGCTAGAACCACTGACAAGATACTTGAAACCATTGGATTATTATAATATTTCAAAGGTAATGTTGAAAGGGGTTTTATAGGATTTTAGAGAATTTTTCTTTGCAGGTTATTTTTGCCCCATATTATGAATGAAATTGACCCCAACATAAAAGGTCTTAAAATTGAAAGTTCAGTTTAAACAAATGGAACGGACATTTATCTACTGGAGGAATGTCTTTGATCGGAAGTTATAGAATAATTATTTTAATCACGAAGGGTCGATGCGCGCTATGAATACAAGTATAGGCCGATATAATGATGCCTAAATGTCATTGTCTGGTTATTATTATAGATGCCCATCAAGTGGTTGGCTTTGGAATGCATACAACATCGCATCTACACGCATAAGAGTGACGTCTGGAGCTACGGTAAATGATCCTTCAAACTATAATTATGCGTGAATTAATATCAAAAGATTAAACAAATCATTACAATTGGGTAAGTACCTATTCCTTTGCTAAATTTGGTATCTGAAGGTGACGTCCATAGCGTTCTTAAACTGAAAAGAGTTCATTTTGAATAAATATAGCGCCAGTAGTGCTTTAGCTAATTTTGTTGCAGATAGGCCTACTACGAATTACTTACCACAGGCAGTAATGTAGCGATGTAAGTATTATCAATAGACCTAATACGAGGTAAAATTATCTCTGTTTTTATGCCCAACAATAGGTTAATCGGAATGTTCAACAGCAGACAATCGAATAAAATAGGCCTACTTGAAGATTGTGCTTTTTAGATAGCACAGTTACTGTAGAATTTTGTTTACCTGAACACGCATCCATATGCACAGGTCTAATGTTTGAATGTTTGAAAATTATATAAAGTCACCTCATAAAACATTAGATTGATTTTGTAGATTTGTTGATGATGTCTTGCTCTATTTCTGTATCCACTTCTCTAAAAGCATGCATCCTATTTTATCCTGCTGCCTCCTTAATTCCTACTCTCCGTACATTCAATTCAATTTATTTTCTTGAACCCAGGAAACATTTTTCAGTTAAAGCAGTACATCAATAGACAAACGTAACAATGAGACAATTAACACAGCAAGTTTAAATAAGTATTGGGAACAAATGGCACACCTGAAGGAACGGGTCCCGCTAGTAGGGGCCCATTAGATAATTGAGTGGCTGAGTAGGAAGAGGTAGATAGATGGACTGTTGGGAATGCTCGGGTATCATATATTTTTATGTTTAGTGTGGGAGTGCGGATAAGTGAAATGCGTTTTCAGCTATTATCTTAATCACATCGTACAATGCATGAGTGGCAACTGCAATAAATTCCGCTTGACTTGATTTAAATTAATTGCAGGAGTGACTTTGTGGGAGATGTTCGAATACGGGGAAAGACCATACGAGAATCTCGGTGCACGACAAGTTCCAAAAGCTTTGGAGAAAGGAGAGAGACTGCCACAGCCAGGCATCTGCACAATCGACGTCTATATAGTCATGACTAAATGTAAGTCCTATAGCCTATGATCATGATTAAATGTAAGGTAGAGTAATTTCATTGATATGAAAACATAATGTAGCCTAACCTGCTAAGCTGGACCACTGTAAGTAGCTCTTTTTCGAGAGAATCCTTCCAAACAAAAAATTGTACAAAGAAAGTTAGCTAGATAAAATTATACTTAAGCGGATCTCGCTGTTGGAAAATAAGTAGCCTAATTAAAAGTGCAGGCCAATAAACCGCATGTCTGCTAACGATTCCAGAGAGCATAAAATTCTTGCTACAATATATTATTTCATATCTTATCAGACTTATCTCATAATGTTTACATGTGGTCAGACGTTTCAAACTCATGCAGCTACTGGATAATTTTCACTAGATCGATTTGAGTCTCCATTTCTGTTGGTCATTTGACGAGAATTAGTAAGTATTGAGCATTTCCAAGATTAGCAATTGATGCATCTCAATTCATCCCATTAGTAAAAGTCATAATAATAACAATAGTAGTTATTATAATTGCTTGTTTTAGGTTGGAAGTTGGACGTCGATATCAGACCAACATTTTCATATCTCGTTGATGAATTTACACGAATGGCGCAGGATCCCGAGCGTTTCCTTGTGATTCGGGTAATAGCTCAATGCTCTTTACCTGTCTTTATTTCTTTAGGCTATATCTTTATCTTCTTGGATAATCAATATAATCTGTATTTAAGTGCAATGAAATATCGCATTTTAGATGCTTTTCCCGTTTGGCTAATTGTTGCGTGTGTCATGACTTATGACCGTTATCGCTTAGGCCTATATAGGTTATGGCCTAGACATTATCAGATGGTAAAAGTTTCAAACAATGTTCACCGAAAACTATGGCACTGGTCTGTAACGCAACCGTGTGTATATATTATAATTAGAGCCTTTGCAAAATAGACTGTTATAGGTGTTGGATTCACTTATTGCGAGAATTTGCATAGCGACCGTTCAAGGCGACTACTCAGAAGCGCTCTCGATTCCAGCACGACTATATAACGGAGAGTTGTGGGATGTGCATAGAGAGAGGGAGAGAAAGTCAGAGCGAACCATGAGGAACAAGCGCAGCGGCAAAGGAAGCACATTACAAAGCGAGAGGCCAACCATCGTAACACGACAGACTCTATTTGGTACTATGGGAATCTCAAGATATCTATCACAATTAGGTCTACAATATGTACACGTGGAACCTGTGTGATCCTATCAGATATCAATGTATCGTGGATATTTAACCCTGTGTGTGTATTTGTAGGGCGGCACATTGATGCGTCAGCCGAGTAACGCTCCAGATACAAACGACCTCGTTCGGATGATGAGTCTTTCAGCGGATGAACTTGACCGGAAGGTCATCAGTGGAGAGGAATACTTGCCGCCGATGGACCTGGATTCACCACTTTATCCTCTTATGGCATCGACTCTTGGACCTCTATCCAGTGTATGTACTCACGTTTCAGACTTATCATTAATAGTTGAGATTACTATTATCCACGTTTTAACTTCACAACTATTTCATAGTCTTTGTGGTTGTTAATAATATCAGTTGCAAAGCTATGGTTGTTGTCATTACGCTGCTTTCGTGGTCGTTGCTGTTGTTGCGGATGATGACGATGGAGGTGATCGTAGTGGTAACCTCGTCGTCGTCTTTATGGTGATCTTGTTGGTGATGGCGATGCTGGTGGTGACAATTGTTACGATGCTGACACTAATGATACTACAGATATAGGATACACGACAGAAAATGATGACGACGAGTTATGGTGACGAATGCGATGATGCAACATGTTTCATTAAATGAATTTTAGATTCCTGAAGATAGCACTTACGAGAATACCCAACCTCTAAACAACGGCAAAGAACAGGACGATGACCTTGAGTCAACTTCGAGAAACGCAAAATCCAAGTCGCAATACCTTCGCCAACAGAGTCTGCGCTACACCGAGGATCCGTGTCGAGGAGGAGAATCAGGTCAGACCTCGGATCCCCAGAAAATGAGTGACTCAGTGGGTAAGATGATTCGCGTGGATGAGGATGGGTATCTTCCAACTCAGGCAACGACGACTGCACCCAGCTACCTGGACGTCATTTGCCCTGAAGAAAATGATCCAACTTGCTCAACTGACAACCGTACGTCTAGCACTTGTTTGATCTATTAAACACAGGGCAAATGGCCATATTTATGCAGATTATGCACATTCCATAGTACAGGGTTCATCATCTTGTCAGCTCTCCGTGGGCCATTATATTGGCTGTCTCCTTTCTGGGCTTCACTATTGTAGTAGTTCGACTAGCTGACTCTCTCTGTCTGTCTGCCTCTCTCCGTCTGTCTCTCTGTCTCTCTCTGTCTGCCTCTCTCTGTCTGTCTTGCTGTCTGTCTCTGTCTGTCTGTCTCTGTCTGTCTATCTCTCTGTCTGTCTGTCTCTCTATGTCTGTCTGTCTCTCTGTCTGTCTCTGTCTGTCTCTCTGTCTGTCTTTCTGTTTCTCTCTCTGTTTCTCTCTCTCTCTCTCTATCTATATATATATATATATATATTGTATAGGGATCTACTGAAATCTACTATGAGATCTACTATCCAAACCGCCAAAATTCAGCTAACAAGGACGACACCTCTTTTTAATTCTTACCAGCACTTCTTCAATCTGACATTGAAGTCTATATTATTAGGCGATGTCTGTTTTCCATGTTCACAGCAAATCCTCTGGATGACAAGCAGCAGCAGCGGATGTATCTCGACATGCGACTGAGCACCGGATTGTCGAAGGATAATCCCGATTATTACAAAGACGACCCAGAAAGTATCACTGCTAGTAGTAACGACGGTTCAAATAAACTTTAGGACTCGGTGACAGTGAATCGTCATGCGAAATTGCTCGGAATATTGCAAATGTTCATTCAAGAGAAAATCTTACATCGCCATGCTCTCTTGACTTGCACTGACGTATGCGCTCTAAGTACTCGGAATCATTCAATAATTTATTCAAGTACTTATATGCCACATCTTCAAGCTAGCTACTCAAAGGTGCTCCAGAAACCAGCACGGCCAACAAGAACAGTTTCACATTCTTGTAGAATGTGTCAGAGAGCGACTTAGGGAACAGGCGCAACTCAAGAAGGAGGCTATTCCATTCCAACGGGCCAGCCACACAAAAGCACGGCTCAATATTTCCCGGGTCTAGGCTTACTTGCCCGATAAAACAGACTCGCCCGAAATTTGGGGGGCATTTGCCCCCTCCTGGACTCACGCCTCCTACGCCAATGTCAATAAGGTACGCTGCAGTAGGGCCTACATAGAAGACGGTCAATGGAAGCTAAACAGCCGGGTGGTAAGCCATAATAGACAGCAGTCGAGTCGAGCTGTGACAAAGGAATGAACAAGTGCAGTTGTGAGGAATTAGGTTTTTTAAGCTGAACCTCCCCATGGTACGAGACAAGACTCTTGAAGAGCTCGTTAATTGCGTTAATAGAATATGATGTAACCACTAACCAAGTCTCTTCATTATGACGACATTATTGATGAATTCGCACAGAAAATTGCGCAAAAGATGACTGGTCTGAACAATACATTGTTGAATCTAAATGATGTAACTCATTTAGTGATCTATTATTGTCTAACATAGAATAAAAAGCACAGACAAATCGTTTTTATTTTCTTAAACGATAGCGTTTTATCTTATAATAATTATAGATAACATAATTATTTTGTCCTTATCGATTAAGTTGGTCTTCGGGCGCTGCTTTATGATTGGCACAGCGTGCAATTGTAGTTTGCTATACAACCCTCCCTTTGGCGAAGACGGGTGGTAATGGTATAGCTGTACTCGCAAGTTAAGAAGTCTGTTGTCGGAAGACTTCTTAACTTGCGAGTGCTACCATCCGTCTTCGCCCTAAACGCGACACAACTGAGAATTTTGGTAAGTTAATTTTTTAATTTGAGTGATAGGCTAGATTATGCGATTTCAAAGCTGTGTGTGTATGTGTGTGTGTGTGTGTGTGTGTGTGTGTGTTAACGTGCTACAGTGTAAAGAAATACACCAATATACACCAAAGTGCTCTGTTTATTAATGTCTGTCATGAAACATACATGTCTATACTGGGCATCATATAATTTTATCAGACAAATCCGTGTCTACCAATTACTCCGAAACGTTTACGATTAATTAAATTCGCATAATTAATTGATTTGATATAGACATAAGGCTGATGTCGAATTTTCATGCCCTTGGTTTCTGAATCATTTCAATTAGTAATGCAGCATTTTCCTAGACCATCCCAATTGCGCCTTGGCCTATTATGTATTATGTAATAAGTTCCTGAATAGAAGGACGTTGTCTACAAACCCACAGCTTAGAGGTCATTTTTATTGTCAGTAATGGCGTCTGTGTTGATTAATCTTCTAAGAACCAGATGAGCAAACGCTGCATTACTAATTGAGATGATCCAGAGACCTAGCGCATCCAAAAATTACAAGGTTAAATAATAATCAGCTGATGCTGTAGATGACAGCAGACTAACTCGGTCTTTGTGGATATGATGACGAATTCATCTGATCTCCCGGAGCCACGGACAGATACATAGAACATGGAGAAGGAGATGGAGAGCAGGACTTCAAAAATCCAGGTCTCAGAACAGATAGATCCCGTTCACCAAGAAGATTTCTATAGTTGTTGGAATTATATCAGATAACCCCGGGGGAATACAGACATTTTGAAAAGGGGAAAACATTTGGTCTTCGGTCCCAAAAAATGTTCGTTGGTCTTTCGCGTAGAAATCTCATGACTTTGTTTTAGTCATATGCAACTTTTCTCTCACCTTTCCCCGCTGCATTGAATGATAACTTATTGAAACCTGATAGGGGAGCCACGCCCTGTACAAACCTCTGAATGGGGGGTGAGCCATGGCCGGATAGCCCACCTCGGATCCGCCCATCTGGGCGATCAAAACTGAATCAAAAGTTCTGTGATTGGCCAGAGTTAACTCCTTCATAAACGATATGCCTAACGTTGAAACAAGTTCTTTATCCAACAGACAGCAATCCTTTTGCGAGAGTATCTTCAGCGATCAGCATCATGGACGACATGTTTGGGCCACTTGATCTATGGAAAATTTGAACTTTTTCTTAAACTACCAGGCCCTACTTTTTAAAAATAAATCTCTTTAAATTTAACCAATAATAACACACCGAGTTAAACTGAGAAATCTAACTTCAAGAGAATAACATTTATAATTTTCATCACATGTAGGCCTAGGCCTACAATTGTATGTGGGCCAATGCTGATTATACAATAATTATATAGTGGCTCTACTAGAATGATTTTGCTCGGAGATTATTTGAAATTTGCAAATGTTGCATTTAATAGCCCCTATGAAAATATCCATGTTCTTAATATTTTATTTGCATCAAATCATCAATCATGTTCATGCTACAAATTTAACCAAACTCATTGTGTTCTGCCTCTCCTGCGAGCATCATTAGCCCTATCTCTACGGCGCCCAGGAGTACAGTAGGCCTACGATACACGTGAACAGGATAAATTGGAGACTCGTGTGCCTGCGGGCGCCCCGGAATGGCAAAACTTCAAAATCTAGCAGCCATATTCTACGTCCTGCAAATAAAAATCTCTGCGTGTCCCTATGCGTTATACGCCTACGCAACATTCGTTGCATAGAGTGACAAGCACATAAACAGATTAAATATGGCGATGACATAATCGAGTGAATGTGTGCATCCGCAATGGTAAAAATATAAGTGGAGAGCCCTACTTACAACCAGCTCGAGACAAACACGTTAATCACTTTACCGGTATGTTTGTCTCAATTCAAGATTTCGGCGCTGCAATGCCAAGTCTAAGTTACTGTAGTCACATGGTCGTGGTGCCTTAGGCTATAGGCGAGTATAAAAGACAGCCTGTGGTAGTCGACTGCTGCGTAGCAGTTGGATTCTAGCTAGAAGTCATATAAATGTGAATAATATAATTATACCGAACATCCATCCAGCAGCATGCAAGGACTTTAAGATAGTAATTTCAATCTGCTGAATTTTACGGAAAGAGTTCGCAAAATGGGTGCGCTATATGGAGGACATTCTGGTTTCTGGATTCTGCTGATTTGGTCACTGGAATTTGCATCAAACAACGTTTGCAGTGGATTGCTGGAAGTCTATGAAAAGGGTAAAACCATGACGTAGCCTAAAATGCAGCAATAATGCTACAGATGATATATGAAGACTATACTAGCTCTGACTACGACGATGGCAACGACTTCTGCTAACAACTGACGATAATACCAACATAAGAACTCTATTTATCATACTATCAATACAATAACAACAACAAATAAAAACACTAAGCTTGCATCAATAACGATATACACCCCTACTGTCCTACAACATGGGAAACTTAGCGTCATATATAAGTGAGCGTGCCCGCACAAACTCTAGAAAATTCTCGATTAGATGTGCAGGTCCAGATAAATGAAAATAAAATACCTCAAAATCTTCGCAGTAGGCCTATACCCTAAATCTTAAGTTATTTAAGCATCTTTTACGTTTATGGCTGGTTGACGAGAACTGTTAGTCGGGTTCCTACCTCCTACTCCTTCCCCTTACCTAGTGCTTATTTTTTTACTTGGTTAAGGGTGATGTTTAATAGTTAAGGTTTTCTTTCTTACTTAGTTTGGAATTGATTTTTTTAGTTAAGATTTGATGCTTATAAGCATTATCGTGTTTAGGATTGCATAATATGTAGCAGGCCTATCGACATGTTAAAAATAGGAACGTTTTGTTTTCTTAGTTAAGATTTGATGTGTAATAATGGAATACAGCATCAATTTCTGTAGACGTCACGTTTATTGTAATGAACCTGTAAACGCCTAGTATCTGAATATGAGCATAGGTGGCCTAACCAGCGGGACTCCGCACTGCAGTCACTTCTGGATTCCCTTTTGTGACCAGAAGATTTCATGTTTAGTTTGATGTGATGTTATTTTGTATACTACTTGGCTCAATAAATTGATTGATTGATTGGTGCTTTATTGTAATGAAAGCAATGATCGTGGTTGTTATGACGACGACAAAGAAGAAAAGGAAGAAGATGAAGATGATGATGATGATGATGATGATGACGATGATGATGACGACGACGACGACGACGACGACAGAAGAAGAAGAAGAAGATGATGATGATGATGATGATGATGATGATGATGACGATGACGATGACGATGACGATGTCGATGACGATGACGACGACGATGATGATGATGATGATGATGATGATGATGATGATGATGATGATGATGATGATGATGATGATGATGATGATGATGATGTTAATGATGACGAGATGATAGTGATGACAAAGATAATTATAATGGTGATCAATTGATCAGAATAATTGCGACGGCTATGGCCATGGACATGGTCAAAGTTACGACAATAGGGATAGTATGAAATCGTATACAAATGGCGATTGTTCATGGTGGCGCTGAAGGTTCTTGATCAAGTGACTTCCATGGTCATAGTGATGGTCATGGCCACGGAGGCAAAATCAACTACAATTACGATAAAACAGGATCCAGAAGGACGAACGAATAGATGTTGGCAATGAGTGATGACTGCCTATTTACACTCATGGACACTAATTAATCAACATAACCGCTCGATGCGCACACTACACTGTGTCCGGAAAAAGATACCCATTTTGTAAATATGAAAATAAATAGTAAATATACAGCGATTTTAAAAATTCAAACATCGTTTTAATCCTGACATATATATCTAATATACTCTAAAATATATAAGTTCAAGTCATACAATTATGACGTCACAATGACGTTATTGCATACAAACTGAACGTCATTATCGTGCAATGCTCGTTCTTTAAGCCAATTTTTTTCCTGCCAAATTAGCGGATGACTATTTCAATTGAAATGTCTTGAAGGTTCGAAGATATACCATTTTCCAAGCCAATACTAAGATAGTTGAATAGTTGATCACCTGGCGTTATTTCTTTTTTTAGTCATATGCTACATTTTCTCTCTCATCTTGATTGAAGGCTTCTTGAAACCTAATGGAGGGGGGCATGTCCTCTGAACATTTCTGAATGAGGGGCCATGGCCGGATTGGCCCCTGGATCCGCCCATGATTGTTGACAGCTATAAAGATTGGCGTTCATGAAAAGGTCACGAACGAACATAAAATACGTCGCTTATGTGTTCACAGCGCAATTTCAAATAGTAAGTTATGCCAGTTGGCGGAGCTTATAGTAGTGGTTAGAGGGCCGAGTCTACCTCAACACCCTTCCGTCTTCATTAATTATGTGATTTAATTTATGCAAGGATTTTACCTCAGCCACACCACCTGGCCAATGGCTCGGTGACAAACTCTAGAGAATTGCCAAATCCGATTCCCAAAGACCGAAAGCACCATTTCGTTTTCCAAAGCGTCCAAGGTTGGCCTCAATCATCCTGGATTCTCGAAATAAACTACGAATTTAAGTAAATTTCGGTCACAATCGGCATACCGTCTTTCGTCGGCGAAATACAGTCGCCAGCTGTTGCCACTCTTTTTCCGCCACCAACCAATCAGAAGTTGTAGCCTAATCAAGAGGTGACGCCACTACGACACGTGTAAAATTCTGCTCCAACGGAATCTATTAACTGGCGTTGTTCAATGTTCAGGCGCCAAGCCAAAAATTGCTGGGATCTCAAAGTGTAGGCCTATAAATAGTAGCCAAAGTTCATCACTGACTGAAACCACTGACGGTTCAAAACCGTTACACGGTTACATCACTGTATACTTGCATGGTATTTCTGTGTTCCTACTCCTATAGCGCGATTGTTATTCATTGTGGGACCACTTTGTTGCCTGCGTATCAATTTGTTTTCAATTAGGCCTATATTATTTTGTTGTGTCCATTCTTTTTTATATATTTTGGCAAAGGAAGGCCTATCATTAAAAAACTGATTGATTGATTGATTGATTGATATCACAAAATGCCCAACACGATTTCTCGCTTTTTACACCTTGCCATTAGCAAGCATTCATCCAGTTCTCCATTTCAAGTTCACTGACTTTGACAAGTTAATCAACTGAATGAATGGACGGATGGATGGATGGATAGATAGATGGATGAATGAATGGATGGATGGACCGACGGACGGACAGATAGACAGATAGATAGATAAATAGACAGACGGATGAATGGATGGATGGATCGATGGATGTATGGATAGATAGATAGATAGATAGATAGATAGATAGATAGATAGATAGATAGATAGATAGATAGATAGATAGATAGATAGATAGATAGATAGATAGATAGATAGATAGATAGATAGATAGATAGATAGATAGATAGATAGATAGATAGATAGATAGATAGATAGATAGATAGATAGATAGATAGATAGATAGATAGATAGATAGATAGATAGATAGATAGATAGATAGATAGATAGATAGATAGACAGACAGACAGACAGAGACAGACAGAAACAGACAGACAGACGTACATTTTGCCATTAGCAAGCATTCATCCAGTTCTCCATTTCAAGTTCACTGACTTTGACAAGTTAATCAACTGAATGAATGGATGGATGGTTGGATGGATGGATAGATGGATGGATGGATGGATGGATGGATGGATGGATGGATGGATGGCTGGATGGATGGATGGATGGATGGATGGATGGATGGATGGATAGATAGATAGATAGATAGATAGATAGATAGATAGATAGATAGATAGATAGATAGATAGATAGATAGATAGATAGATAGATAGATAGATAGATAGATACATAGATAGATAGATAGATAGATAGATAGATAGATAGATAGATAGATAGATAGATAGATAGATAGATAGATAGATAGATAGATAGATAGATAGATAGACCGACAGACAGACAGACAGAGACAGACAGAAACAGACAGGCAGACGTACATCTTGCCATTAGCAAGCATTCATCCAGTTCTCCATTTCAAGTTCACTGACTTTGACAAGTTAATCAACTGAATGAATGGATGGATGGTTGGATGGATGGATAGAGAGATAGACGGATGGATGGATGGATGGATGGATAGAGAGATAGACGGATGGATGGATGGATGGATAGAGAGATAGACGGATGGATGGATGACGGACGGACGGACGGACGGACAAACAAACAGACAGACAGACAGACAGACAGACAGACAGATAGATAGATAGATAGATAGATAGATAGATAGATAGATAGATAGATAGATAGATAGATAGATAGATAGATAGATAGATAGATAGATAGAAAGATAGATAGATAGATAGACAGACAGACAGACAGAGACAGACAGAAACAGACAGAAACAGACAGAAACAGACAGACAGACGGACGGACGGAAAGACAGACAGACAGAAAGATATTATAAGATATATAAGATATATATCATTCTAAAATATATATAATATATACATATATTAATTATATAATAAGATACTACATTATTCAAACAAGCAAAATAGTAATTCCGAAAGGTGAATTGTAAGAGTCGGATTCATAGCATATAGGCATTGATAAAGTTATTATAAAATACATGTAATTTATATGATCAAAACCAGCGACTTTTCGTTGTAGAATGTCAAGGAACATCCACGGAATTAAGCTACACGCATAAGGATGATCCACACGAACGTTACGAAGAATATCGACGTCTGTATGAGAATTGCACATTGATACGCGACAACCTAGAAATCACCTTCATACAACTTACCGACCCACAGTATGACTTCAGCTTTCTTGAGACCATTCGAGAGGTCAATGGATACGTTCTAATCGCCGGAAACTACGTGGATAAAATTCGTTTGAATGGATTGAGGATAATCCGCGGTTGGAAGACGTATCAAAAATTATTAGTAAACAACGCTACACGGAGTTTGAGTCTATACGTGGGGTATAATTACAACAGCAGCGACGACTCCATTGGGCTGAAGGAACTGCAACTGACGTCATTAGTAGGTGCGTCACTCTTGAGGCCATTATCTGATGTCTTTGTTGCTTTCAATCGACCAATGGCAGTCATAGTGAAGAAAAAACAGCAAAAAATAAAATAGCCTACAATGACAGCAAAATTAAGGAAGATATTGGCGTCTGAAATGAGAAAATTCATTACTCTAACACGGAGAATTTGAGACACGATTCTTCTTGGTGAATGATACTTCTCTCATTCTATCTATCTGTCTGTCTGTCTGTCTGTCTGTCTGTCTGTCTGTCTGTCTGTCTGTCTGTCTGTCTGTCTGTCTATCTATCTATCTATCTATCTATCTATCTATCTATCTATCTATCTATCTATCTATTCATCTATCCATCTATCTATTCATTCATCCATCTATATTCATTTATCCATCTATCGCTATTCAGCCATCTAGATATTTATTCCTTTCTCTTTTCATCAGTAAATCAGTCCTTCAATCCTTCTGTCCTTCTAGATGTCTGACCTTCCATATATATATATATATATATATATATATATACCTATCTCGGGTGGTTTAAGTGGTCCAGGTTTCTTAACGTTATTGACCGGTCCAATATATATAGGTCCTCGCTAGAGGGGTTCGAATCCTACTCGATATATAGGTCCCCCAAACCTCAGCTGGAATCTAATCTATATATCCATGTGTTCACTAATACTATTCTATTGATTCATTATGAGTTCAGTGCCCAAAACGGGATTTAAATTCCAATCAATATTATCATGGGCGGAGTTTGGTTGCCGATCTAGGGGGGGCTAAACAAAATTCTCGGCCCAAAACAGTTGATGATCTTTTTTGGTCATCGAGTTGAAAATCTCATAAAAACGTCATTGACCGGTCCAGTATACCATTTTCTGGACAGTGACAGTTATTTTAAAAAGTCCATTGATTTGAAATGTACATAATTTCAATTATAATAAAAAGATGTGCAATTGCAAATGTGTGCCAAAGCTAAATATTTCAGTTTTCTCAAAAACATGACGTGCTACAAGAAAAACAAAAACACCACTGCATTCAGCAAACCATAATCTAAAGAAACAGCTGAAGTTTTCCAGTAGCAAAAAAAGTTCAAATTTGTTGGCCAGTAATCTAATCTAATCTAATCTAATAAAGCATTTGTAAAGCGCTTCTCACAGCAGAGCTATTCACAAGCGCTCTCAGCGTGACAGGCCCATGAAAAAGAAAAGTCTTCAAGCACCGAAAAGATGCAGTTGAATTTCCTACAAGAATCCTGCAACAAATTTCAGAAGGAAGGTGATTCCAAATTAAAGGACCAACAATAGCAAAAGCTCGATGTTGGGCTAATGAGGTTCGTGATTTGGGTACAAATAGATCAAAGTGGTCAGCAGAACGAAGAGGGCGTGAAGATCTTGCAGAAAGAGGCATTAAACATTAAGTCGCACAGGTAATTATATTATTGTTAGCATAAATGCAAACAGCCCGGAAGCAGGTGCAGCTTCAACTGTTTTCTAAAAGCAGATTGAGTTTTTATTTCTTGAACTGATGCTGGAGGACTGTTCCAAGCGCGTGGGCTAGCGACCCGAAAGGCACGATCACCCGCTTTAGTTTTGGCTGCAGGGACGGATACAATAATATAATTAGGCTATGTTTGTAAAGCATACTAGAAGTAGCTTGCTACAGACGATGCTATAATTATAAATTGTCTTGATTACAATGGTAAAAACCTGAATCTGGGTCTTCTTGGGGGCTTGAGCCTCCCTAGCCCTTGATAAACTCCGCCCATAAGTATTATATATAGGCCTACATGGGAGTCAATTTAGTTTATGGTTCATGGTACCATAGGCCAGCCGGCAGTTGAAATCTCAACCATTTAAGTAAAATGCTGTTAATTAAATCCACATGCTGGACTTGCGCTGAGATCCATAAAGCCTGAGGTTCGCTATATTGACTCCCATTAAAATATTTGTAGCCAACACAGACTATACGACTTAGGCAATGTAAGTTGCTATTTGGCATTAGGCCTACATGCATGTAGGCCTACAAATTTATATGACCATGCAAATTTTAGTTCTAAATACATGTAGGATTGTAGGTATTTAGAGGACTTCATTGGAATGCAAGTTAAAATGCAAAAGGGACCGATGAAACAGAATTCTATCATTTATTTTATCCAACTTCTATTTGAACCGTATTTCCTTTCATCAACCCGGCTTCCATTTTTTTTAAACCGGCTTGAGATCACTGCCCTTTGAGGCTGCAAAACAGCTTTTTTCTGCATCGTTGTCTCTCACAGTGGCGGCGCTAGGGGGGCTAAGCCCCCCCCTAAAAAAGGCCATCCATTTTTTTCGCCATGTAAAAATTAAAAAAATTGACGATTAACCCCCTTTAGCCCCCCCAAACTGAAATCCTGGCGCCGCCACTGGTCTCTCAAGTGCGCTGGTGCTGCAGTCTATTGGATGTGCGCCAAACCACAGTCCGTGTTTAATGCAGCGCCGAGGGTCGTGTGCAATCTGTGGAAATACGAGCATAGGCCTACATGTAGCGTCACTACTGCGTGACGTGCTGCACTGGCTTCCCGTACCGTAATGCATCTCTTTTCTCTTTGCCTATACCCTATAGAAGTCACTAAGTGGTTTTTCGCAGGACTATCTCATATCCAATTGCGTCAGATGCTGCACTTGCGCTGAAATCGAGCGTGAAAGGAGATCGTTATTAGTCCCATCTCTTAGCAATCAA
>OX457039.1:58814103-58864103 GCA_949752735.1 Lumbricus terrestris
TTTTAGGCAAAATTTGTGATGATACCCCAATCACCACCATCATCAGCACCAGCAGTAACCACATCGTTATCATTATCATTTATAAAATGATTATATATAACTGAAAGCGGGTGCTTTATGGGGGCCCCCAGGTCCGCATAAGCCGTGTATATATCGGGTGTGGCAATGCTTATCAGGCTGGGCACCCTCTTAGGCCTACCTGTGTGAGCTTTGCCTCCCCCTTTCCACCTTCATAGGCCGCCGCGCACTGCGCTCTGCTGTGCACGGTGACTTAATGGTTCCTTTCACTCGCTCTGCAACAATGCAGAGGCGTTCATTCTCTGTGGTCTAACAACCTGGAATGGGCTTCCCTTGACTATGCGACACCTCCTAAGCTGTTCTCAATTTTACACACTGTTGAAGACTGTTCTTTTGCGTCATCTCGGCCCGGAACGCCTCTGAGTAGGTACCTTGAAGGGGCGCTAAATAAATTCTGATAAATGGATTGATACATGCATGCATGTCTCATACATGCATGCATACATATTATGTACATACATACATACATGCATGCATAAAATAAAATAAAATAATTTTATTGGTCCGTTTGCAACAACAAGCACATCAAGTCAGGTACAAAAGTAACACAAAGCATCTCCAGTATCACCAAGTTGTCAAACCAATAACTTAATTAGGTAACATAAATTAGACAGACATAATTATAGCCAAGATTGGGATAATCTCCAATGGATTAGGCTAGGTAAGGATTGTTTAAACCTAGTGGTTCTAGGGTTAGGTGATACCAGTGAGGACAATTATCCCTAGACCTGGAATGCAAAGGTTTGAGGTAATAGGCTATGCAATGTATGCATATAGCGAAACATAAATTCACCAGTTTGAAATATTCATATTTGATCTAGTTTTAAAATACCGTTGAGAAGAAAAAGTTGGGCAGTATGACACTTGTAAGGAGATTTAGTAATTAGTCTAATGGCCCTTTTTTGCAAAATAATCAAACGTGTAAGACTCGAAGTATAGTTCGAGGCCCAGACAAAGTTGCAATATGCTAAATATGGGTAGACTAATGAGTAATATAAGTTAGTTAATATGTTGGTTGGCAACTTATATGAGATAAGAGATAAAATACCTATAATTTTGGCCAGTTTAATAGATATTTCTACATACATACATACATACATACATACATACATACATACATACATACATACATACATACATACATACATACATATGCACAACCATAAACACAATTGAGAGAGATATACAGCGAGACAGAGAGACAGAAAGATACGGACAAAGAGAGAGAGATAGATAGAAAAAGAAAGAAAGATATAGATAGAGAGACAATACAATGACACAGATATAAACAATGCGTTATCACTGTGCCTTATATACAGAAATTGTTCTATTAGGGTGATTGGGGGTAAACCTGGCCGCATAAGATTTCAAAGGACTTTTCACTCAAATCTGCAATACATAGAACTATGAAATATTAGCAATTAATAACTCACTTAAATCAACTCACAGTTCTGGCACTGATGATTTGAATCCTATGATATTATCACCGGTTATGGAACTTCTTGCCTATCCGCTGGCTGAAGTGATTAACTGTTCACTAAAAAATGGTATTGTTCCATCAGAAATCAAACTTGCCAAAGTTCTCCCCATTCACAAACAAGGTGCCAAAAATGAAATTAATAATTACAGACCCATTTCTATACTACCTTTTTTCTCCAAATTATTTCAAAGAGTAATGTATGACAGATTACTTTCATACATAAAGCATAAGGACATATTATATCCGTTTCAACATGGCTTTCAGCCGGGTCACTCTACCTCCATGTCACTGATTGATATACAGGACAAAATTACCAAGGCCATGGACAATAATGAATACTCGATTGGTATCTTCCTTGACCTTGCAAAGGCGTTTGATACTGTGGACCACAAAATACTTTTGTATAAACTTGAACACTATGGTATTAGAGATAATGCACTTCGATGGCTTAGTAGTTATTTGGGCAATCGTCTACAGCAGGTGCTTTGTAATGGAAAATTGTCTAACTTTCAAACTATAGAATTTGGGGTACCTCAAGGCTCTATCCTTGGTCCTCTCCTGTTTTTAATCTATATCAATGACCTCCCAAATTCATCATCCACCTTACACTATATTCTATTTGCCGATGATTCTAATGTATTTTTATCGCATGCCTCCTATGATCAGCTTGTTCAGCTAGTTAATAATGAATTAATATCAGCTAGTGATTGGTTCAAAGCAAATAAACTTTCATTAAATCTATCTAAAACTAATTATATCATATTTCGTTCAAATAAAAAACCAATACCTATAAAAAATAATGAGCTGCTTATTGACAACAAAATTATTCCTCAAGTTTACACGACAAAATTCCTTGGCGTTCATATTGATCAGCACCTAAAATGGAAAGTCCATATAGACGAAATAAGTTAAAAAAATTCAAAAAGCATAGGCATTATTAAGAGAGTCTCTTACTTGCTTCCCTCTCATGTGCTTATCAATCTATATTTCACCCTAGTCTATCCATACCTTAGTTACTCTAATTTAATTTGGACTTCTACCTATGATACCCATCTCCATGTTTTAAGGACCTTGCAAAAAAAGCCATACGAGTTATCACTAAATCCACTGTTAATTGTCATACTGGTCCCCTATTTGCTGAGCATAAACTCCTAAATATTAAACAGATTAGATTTGAACAGACATCTCAATTTATGTATCAATACATCAATAACCTCCTCCCTTCTTCCTTTGCTTCCTACTTCTCTCCTGCATTGCATCCTGTACTCACTAGAGGTAATAGAGACTTCAGTATTATTTTTGCTAAAACAAATGTTCGGAAATTTTCCATTAAATTCCAAGGCCCTGTCATATGGAATAAAATTCCGATTCACATTCGTAAGGCTACTAACTTAACTCACTTTAAACACCTGTTACGTGTGTATACATTATGTAATGTTTTGTGTTAATAGCATGAGGGGTTACTCATGCTGATTTATTTGATTGTTTGATTGCTTTGCTTTTATTTTGTTCTTTCTCTGAATTTTTTCCTGTAGTGTTTACTACATTAGTTTTTCGATAATTTTTTCTTTCTTTCCCTAGTTAAGTAATATCTCTGTAATGTCTCCAATACTCCCTTCAGCTTTCACTTTCTCACTTCACTTTGTTAATTAGGGCCCTGCTTAGCGGGACTTGTCCCTTTTGGTGTGCCTATTTGCTCCCTCACTCTTATAACACCTATTCACTTTGAGTTTTTTATTATTGCAAATTATGTTTATACTTTGTTAAACATACATGTACAATTGAATTGTTGGGAACAATAAAAATAAGTCTATGTCTATGTCTATGAAACTTTGGGGTTAAACAGACAAATATGTCAGCATTTTAAATACACAGTTATACCTGGCCACTGCATTCCAAACCTGGCCAACTGCTGCACAAACTGTTGAACTTTGTTTATTGCACCCACACACACAAGTCAAACAGTATAAACTATAAACGTGACTCAACAAACAGAGTGCAAAAGGAATAGGAAAAGATAACAGCTTATACAACCCTGACCCCTAGCGCCAAGACTATTTTTAGTGCAAGTTAATATTAATACTTAATTAATACTTAATTAATTAATTAGAACATAACTGAAAGTAATAGGGATAAACATACAATGCAATAATAATAATAACAAGAATATTATAATATTAAATAATATTATTAATAAATAATAATATTAATAAATAATAATAATCATAATAATAATATATAATAGTAACAGCAAATTATTGCAGCAGTAAATCATCACAAAACACAAAAGTTTATAGACTCGGAAACATCATAATAAACAGTCAGGATACTAACATACTGACATACAGAGTGCCTAGTTGCAGGTATTAAGACCAAAGTTAATCGACATAAGCAATTGTTTGAAAACAAAGTCTTTTAAACATTTTTCTTAAAGGTACATACACTATTTTCCCACTTCACATCATCTGACAGTGAGTTCCATAAACGAGGACCTATAATTCGGAAGCTATTAAAGCGACAGGTGGTACGAGCAAAAGGAACAACATATTTACTCGATCCTTGAGTATTAAACGAGTGGAATTGAGCCACTGTCATAAAATAATTTTTAAATATGGGGGGTAAGAGATTAATTCGAAATTTGTACATAAGGACAATAGACAAATAGCACAGGTCATAAACTTTGGACACTTTGTTGATGACCATGTCCACATGTTTATTCCATTTGAGATTTTCAGTAATAAGAACACCAAGAAATTTAGTTTCATATACACGAGGGAGATGCACATCATTTACACAGTATGTCAAAGTCTGAGTCAAGAGTCACCTTATTTCCAAATATCATATAGTTAGTCTTATTTAAATTCAATGATAAAAAGTTGGCGCGAACCAGTGGCTTAACAGTTTTAAGTCATCATTCAGAGATTTAGCTAGCATGAGGGGACAATGCCCAGTGGCAAAAATATGTGTGTCGTCAGCAAACATGATTAATTTTAAGGCAGTCACAGATATGCAATATAAATAACAATGGTCCCAATATTGAACCTTGAGGAACTCCACATTTCACAGATAGAGAGGCAGAGGAAGAGTGATTAACAGAAACATATTGTAATCTTTTAGATAAGTAGCTACAGAACCAATTAAGAGGCGAGCCTCTAATTCCATAATGTTCAAGCTTATCTAACAAAATCTTATGATTTACAGTGTCAAAAGCTTTAGCCAGATCTAGGAAAATTCCTATAGTGAGTTGATGCTCGTCAATAGATTTGCTAATATTGTCTGTAAGCTGAAGCAGTGCCATATAAGTAGACAAGTTTTTCTCTAAAACCGAATTGGCCATCCACAAGCAAATCATTTTGAGTTACAAAACCAAGGAGCCTATTATAAACAACTTTTTCCAATATCTTGGCAAAAGGAGATAATATGGAAATTGGTCTGTAGTTGGATACCATAAGTTTATCACCAGACTTAAAGACTGGAATTACCTTAGCAATTTTAAGTTTATGAGGAAATTTCGTACAAATTTCGAATTAATCTTTTACCCCCCATATTTAAAAATTATTTTATGACAGCGTTAGGTTGAAAATCTCTGATAATACGGGAGAGATTTCATGAGAGCATGTTATCACCCTACTGTTTACGAAAACAGCCATTTTCAGGCAAACCTGGCCACACTTAAGACAAAGCTGGCCGTGGCAGCTGTACATGCATTACACAAACAATATAGCCTACTACATTATAAAACAGGGTTGTCAAACCTTTTTTAGTGGCAGGCCATTGTAAACATTTTCCAACAAGTGGCGGGCCAGGGTGTCGAAGCTCCCGAGCAAAACTGGGCAGTGATATGAGAGAGAGCTCCGGGCTGGGGCGGCCAATTCCCAGAAAAGTTTTGTATAAGTAAATTTCAAATGGTGCATTTTTAGCATACAAACAGTCAAATATGTGATAAACTTATATTAGCAAAACGCTGCTTTTTATCCGGGCACACAATTTCCGAGGCCTTCAACAATCAATATCTTTATTACTCTGGCCTAGACCCCCGCTATAAATATCACCATGCTTCGTATCATAATGTCTGCAGAGGTTGTATTCCTTCACAACGCCAACCTTTTCCTGATATATTAAACTTAAAAATTGGCTTGCTGTTGTATTCAACAAAGAAATACATATCCGTCCAAATATCGCGAAAAGATTTTGATACAATGTCCACTGATCGCTTCTTATTAAATTTTGACAATATTTTAAATATTATAAGTGTTTTGTAACTTTCATAATTTTGTTAACGGTCCCACGACAATTGGTCTCCAGACAATTCATCAAATGACAACTGCTCTACAGACGAATCGTATTTGTGAAATAGAAGCTGGATTTATGAGAAGAAAAAACGTTAAATGGTTTTCTAGCTTAAATGGAAGCTGGATTGATGATTTTCATTCATGTATTTCAACATGCATCCAGTGTCTACTTCAGATTTACAAATACCTTCTATTTCTCGCTCGTTATTTTCGTCAATCCGGCTTCTATTTCACCTGTAAAACCAGTGTTTAATCTAGTCCCATCCGCTGGGGGGGAATTGAGGTTTCTGGGGGGCAGACAATTGAGCGTCCGAAGGACGCTCGTGAGGCGCGTAGCGCACTGAGGGGGGTAATGGGGAGGGGCAAACCCCCCTCCCCATTAGAAATTTTTTGAATGTCCACATTGCAATGGCAGTATTTTAAAGTGCCATCTTAACAAAATAGCTGTACTTTTTTCAGTGATCCATTAGGAACTTTTTGAATTTCCAAATTGCAATGGCAGCATTTAAAGGTGTCATCTTAACAAAACAGCTGTACTTTTTCAGTGACCCATTAGAAATTTTATATTGCAATGGCAGCATTTTAAGGTGTCATATTAACAAAATAGCTGTACTTTTTCAGTGACCCATTAGAAACTTTTAGAATTTCCAAATTGCAACGGCAACATTTTAAGGTGTCATCTTAACACAATAGCTGTACTTTTTCAGTGACTCATTAGAAACTTCTTGAATTTCCACTTTGCAATGGTACCCTTTGAAGATACCATTTTAACAAAATAACTCCATTATTTCAGTACTGATAAAAAGTGTTTTAGGATTTCAATTTATATATATCATATAATTACAATAAAAAAATCTTTATGTATCGTGTTCAGCAGCTCAGTTCTGCTGTTGCTGGGTTATTCTAATGAATACTGTTTACATGAGTAAATAAGCTGACTTTTCAGCACTGTAATCAGAAACTGTCAGCTTATCCCACTTTCTCTTATATGGCCCTGAGTTGCTGACCAGTACACACTTTCCGAAATCATATTTAATGGTACACAAATCTACCAAGAGCTAATAAACTACCGGTACCCAGGGTGGATAAAAATCGTGATTTTTTTAATAAAAATCAAAAAATCGGATTTTTTTGATTTAAATCGGATTTTTTTGATTTAAATCGGATTTTTTTGATTTATATCGGATTTCTTGCGTATAGCTCGCATTTTGTATGTAGTGCCTTTTTGGGGTATCAAGTCACATGCTTCATTAGGTAACAGTTATTACCTTTAATTCTACAGCTATACAATACAGGGTGGATAAAAATCATGATTTTTTAACTAAAAATAAAAAATCCGATTTTAAACATTTAAATCCAATTTCTTTCTACTAGTTCTAAGTTTGGATTTACTGCCTCCATGTGGGTATCAAGCCACTATGCATTATTGTAACTGATATTTGGTATTCGGTAACAATTATTACCTTCTTTAGTTTTGCAGTTATACAATACAAATTAAAACCTTTGAAGTGGTATATATACTTAATACTATTTAGTGCGATCGATGAACAATCAGTTAAATCCAATGAAGAAGTCAATGTTCTGTGAAACTGTGAAATCAGATCGCTATGTAAGTGGTTATTGGTTAAGTTACTGAGTCAGTGAGTCAGTCACACCTTGCAAACTAGAACACTACGGTACTAATATTATTAGGTCACTGCTAGTGCTAGTCACCAGTAACTGTTGTCATTCAGATGTAAAATATTTTAGTCACAATACAAGTGTTCATCTTCTCCCACTAATGGCTTCTTGTTCATAAGTTTGAAAAGAAATACCAGTTTCCAGTAGTGATATCAGCAGGTGACACGTGTTTTAGGCTTTAGCACTACACTGTGCAGCCAGATGAGTCAGCCTGCTGGGCATGCTGAATGCACTAACTGGCAGCTGCACTGCTGCAGCTAAGTGAAAGGAAACAAACCTGCAAGTTGTGTGGCACAAAAGCATTGATTGAAATTTATTTCCACTATTCGATTTAAATCGTGATTTTTATTACCGATTTAAATCGTGATTTAAATCAATGATTTAAATCAACCGATTTAAATCATCTCCACCCTGCCGGTACCAAAATCAAAAAGCCACTAGTCTTGTAGTAATGATGTTGTTTTACTAAGTGTTCAGATAATAGGACCAAAACATTTTGAAATTTGACAGTTTAAAATGTGAAGGATAGCACTTGATAGCCATTCAGTTGTACAAAAATAGTATTTTTTGTACAAATATTAACAGTAGATTATACTCATTTTTGATGGATTTTGTCATATAATATAACAGTAAATAATCACTACAACCATGTAGCAGTAAATAATATTACGGTTATATTATTATAACAGTTCATGTAATGCAATGATGTAAACACTAAACAGCAACTAAATACTATTACCATTTTGACAAATTTTTCTGGAGGAGATGTCATCTCTGTTTTTAGTTAGAAAAAAAATAGTGTTTATCTAAATATATACAGTAAGTTATATTCATTGCAACATGAAAGTATCGTATATTATAGTAGTAAATATTGTCAATCAATCAATCACATAAATTTATATAGCGCCCCTTCAAGATCTCTACTCAGAGGCGCTCCCAACCCAGGCCTGGTCAAAGAGAAAGGTCTTGAGAAGACGGTAGAAAGAGCCAGCAGAGTCACGGGGAAGTGAACGGAGAGCCGCAGGGAGGCCATTCCAGATAGCTGGACCCACCACGGAAAATGCTCTTCGCTGCATAGTAGCGGTACGACAAAAAGGGACAAGATAGTCACCGCGGGCAGCTGACCGCAGCGAACAACGGCCCAGAGAAACCGAGACTGGAGTAAAAAGCTCACATAGGTAGGATGGAGCTTGAGACAGAATGCAGCGCCAAGCTATAGACGAAACCCTATAAGCAATGCTTATAATGTCATTATAATCATATAATAGTAAATAATATCACAGTATATTATAACACTTCCAAGTAAAACAACGATGAAAAAGTTACTAAAAACCATTAACATTTTGTGAAATTTTTCTGGGGGGGAAATGTCAATCCTGGGGGGGAAAGTTCCCCCCCAGAGTCGTCTAGATTAAACACTGCTGTAAAACAACCTTCATCCAGATTTCATTTCTCTGGCGTTTTTCAACAATCCAACCTCCATTTCACCTGTAAAAACTTTAATCCAGCTTCCATTTCTCAAGTGCTGGGCCAGTTGTCTGTAGATCAGCTGTCGTTAGACGAAATGTCTGGGGACCACTGGTCCCCCTTGTCGTTAGACAATTCAGTTGTCTGTAGACCAGATGTCGTGACACCTTTGTTAGCAGACAACCTTGAACCAATAGGAAACCATGGATAAACAGTGTACACAGAGCTGTGCGTCTGAGCAAATGTGACGTCAGTAAGAAAAAATCTCGATGTATTTGGCACTGACTGTAAATTTAGTGTAAAATAAAAAATGAACTTTTATCATCTAATTTTGTAATCTTTAGGGAAGGCTCCGCTGGCCAGAAAAAATCGTCCGCGGGCCAGCTCTTTGACACCTCTGTTATAAAACAAGTTTATTTTGAGAAACAAACACTCTAATTAAGTGAAATATCTGGTGCAAGTTATTACCAACAAATAAAAGACATCTGAGTGGTTCATTCTAGTGTCAACAGGAGGACCTATCAAAAAACTGTTATGAGACAATGCAAAATGTCCTATATGGTAACAGTCTAACAGAGCATCAAGTACCACAGGACTAATACAATGTCCTTATTATATAGTTAAACAAAAGATTATTTTACATAACTGTGCTTTAAAGACAGTTGCAGCACAAGGCTTCTATGTCATCAAAAACCTCAAAAATTTCTGTGTGGACGTAGGTGGATTGTCAAAGGCGGTGTCAGTAATCCGGCTCACGCTCTGGCATGTGGACATAGGCGGATTGTCAATGGCGGTGTGGTAGTTCCGGCTCACGCTCTGGTGTGTGGACGTAGGCGGATTGTCAATGACAGCAATATGGCTTATATTCTGACCTTCAGTAGTTGTAGGCAGACTAACACTGTCGTTTCGGCTGGCAGGGACTTGGTTCAACACCATATCTTTAGGCTGATTCCTTTCTGTTTTCTTGCTGGTAAGTATGCCTCAGGTGGAATTTTTCTTCTATTGACTGTAAAAAGGCCAGTTGAACAGAATCCTGACATAGCATTCTCAACAGTTGCTGACTTGGGCCAGGATCTAGAAAGCCAACGTAGGATTTCAGTCCTGCTCAGTTTGGCTGCTGCTTGAACTCTTGCTAGCTTTCGTCCCTCCTCTATCCAGTTATGTTTCAAGCTTCGGAAGAAGGATTGATCAGCTGGCTGCAGCATTATTCCGCTTCATCAAATTAATAAAGTCTAAATTGTAAACGTGAGAACTATTACACCTATGCTTATTCTTCCTATTGTGTTTCTTATTATGACCTGCCAGTCTGCCTAGCGTACGAGCCATCTGAAACAAAACATTATGCTAATTAACATAGGCCAAAGCTAAACCTAGCAAGTTTGGGTATATATGCACATTCACGTACTCTAAGACGGTTAGCAAGCCAGGAAATTAACTTCTTGTTACAGAATAATTAGTTCCCATGCACCCAACCACCATCAAGCCGAAAAATGGCATTGGCCAGCTTTAACTGACAACCCTATGCCAGGTCAATCTGACCTTTACAGTTTGACCTGACCATGCATATTCCAGTCTATAAGTCGAATCCTTCACCTTTCTCAATTTCTCAAAGCATATCAATTTGGTCACTTGTAGTTGCTACTACCAGCTTCGTCAACTCCGAGTTGTATCAAGATCCCTCTCTCACAGTGTTATTATGACTCTTGTGCATGCCTTTGTCACTAGTAGAATTGATTACTGCAGTTCGGTACTTGTTGGTCTGCCACTTGGACTAATTGGGAGCCTTGAACGAGTTCTTCGTTCGGCTGCTCGCCTCATTGGCCGCATTCCTAAATATGCCCCGTCTCTGCTTAGATGCGTGACGTTCTCCACTGGCTTTCTGTTTCACAGCGCATCTCCTACGAGTTGCTGCACTTGTTTGGCGATGACGTCTTTCTTGTGCTCCGTCGTACTTGTCTAGCCTTTGTCGACCTGTCTCAGACCTTGCAGCCCGTCAAGCTCTTTGCTCGGCGGCAACGGGTGAGCTTTTGGTGCCGCGAACTCGCACTTCTATGAGACAGCGCCGAGCCTTTTCTGTTGTGTGTCCCGCTATCTGGAATGGCCTCCCACTAACCTTGCGACTTATGCCTAGGCTAAATTCCTCTGCATTTTTTTATTATCTAAAATCCAATTTTCTAGCTGTGGCTGGGCTGGGAGCGCCTCTGAGTAGATTTCTTGAAGGGGCGCTATATAAATCCTGGAAATGAGTGAATGAAATGAACGTGAATCGAACAAAGCTTGTTACCAAAATGCTATAAAAGTAACTAAATTAATTTTATAACCACAAACAGCACTGAATTTACTCAATTTAGGTTTAAATTGGCGTCACGAGGCTTAGCAGAAATTCACCTTTTTCAATTCGAAAGATGCAGATTTAGTTTAAATCTCACGCCAACTATACTATTCTGAAAGGTAAACAACAACTTTAGACACGAAGTGAAGCGACACCTAGCGTTTTTATAGGAAGACAAGAGGCACACGAAGTAGTAAGTAAGCAATTTTTCCGAAAGGGTGGTTCATTCTGGAATTATACGTGAACTACCTTAGATGGCCAGGTTTAGATGGGTGGCCAGATTTATCCTAATTCACCCTACTTATGAATTTCATTATAACCCTCAGGCTACCAAACTTTTTTGTAACACGGACTGCCAAGGGGGTGGTAGTTACCACCCCCAACCCCATCCCTGGATTTTGGGTTTGGTTTGAGATATCATCACTTGTAATACCGGTATACCAATGGATTCAGCATTCATTTCTGTACAAAATGGTATATTGCATTTAACAATTGCCATGGCAAAGCTTAGTGTACAATGATTACTGTAAAATGTATGGAGCAATAGGCTTCCGTAAGGGAGCACGTGATCCCGCTATTGAGTTCTATTTACCAAAGAAAACAAAATATTCACTACAATATTATAAGCTAGCACGCTTATAACAAACACTTCTGCCATAGGCCTATTACTTTAGAAGTTTCAAAAGTAACTGAGTTATATTGCAAACTAGCTGAATTACCCGGCTTTGCCCGAGAAATTTAGTATCCGTCCCGCTCCCGGTCAATCACCTACTTCCACACACCCACATGAAACATAAATGTAAATGTAAATGTAATCGCATATTTATAATTAGGCCTATAGCGGCTGTCTTATGGCCTCGACCCTGAGGGTGAGATCCTTCACCACCGCTACTCCATGTTTATATTGCGACCGAGCCACCCGCAGTAAAGATCCGAGAAATTAATCTCTGATAAACCGACCGACCGGGAATCGAACCCGGGCAGGGCCGGATTAACCAGTATGCCATGTCTGCCATGGCAGCGGGCCCCCCGTCGTCAGGGGCCCCCCGTGCGGGAACAACAAGAATTTTTAATGTGAATTTTCCCATTTATTCAACTTCACTTAAAGGACAGTGTGTAAACTTATGTCAATTGCTGAATGATTTTTATGAGCGAACAATACACTGCGGGCCCCCCCATAACTCTTAGAGTAGGCCTACCTGTATAAGATCCCTGGCATAATTATAATTGTATTGACGAAAACAAACGATGCCAAAAAACCAAAATATTTCAACCTTCCAGTGCTCAAACAAGGCGAATACCCAAAGACCCTTTTGGTAGGGAAAAAATAGAGTAAATTCCTCTGTTCCAAAACTGGATTTTTTTCATAAACTGCAGCTGGGTCAAATGAAAGAGATGGATCGGTATGTTTAATGGTATAGTTAGGCACTATAAGCACCATGCACTGAAAGTAATAGGCCTACATCTAAAGAACCTGAAGTGTGTGAGTCTGGTGTCTTAAAGGTTACAACGCATATCTCTTCTATGGTCTCTTATTTACATACTGCTTCTTTCAATGATACTCTTCACCAGTTTGCCACCGCCATTAATTTTGCAGAATAATGTGAGCCATGCTATAGCATGCGCGCTCGCGTAGGGGGAGATTTGACTTTGGCTTGGGAAGGGATGGTGAGCGAGCAACCGGAGGACGATAGCCGAGGAGCAAAGCGCCTAGCAGCGGATGGGCTTGGGAGGGCACATCACCTCCCAATTTTTGATTTGTTTTAAATTTCCACACTGCAACAGCCAACAGTGCAATTGATCTTTAGGCTGTCATTTTAAAGACATTTCTCACCATTTCAGGGCTCATAGTCGTGATTTAAGGCTTTAAAAGCGTCTCCTCCTATTTATTTTTTAAAAAATTCTACACTTTAATGGTAACATTTTGGGCTGTCACCTCAACTAAATTTGCTGAAAGACATGATTAAGACTTTGATAAAATTAATGTCCTCCCCATTGTCCACATTTTTTAGTTCCACACTATATAATTTTTTATGATTGTTGCAATTTAAGCTGTAGGTCTAATCTTAATAAAATTGTTCATTTTCAATGCTTATGGTCATGGATTAAGACCTCAGAGTGTTTCCTCCTAATTGCCTACAATTATATTTATTTGCACACTATAACCGTAACTTTTTAAGAAATTATTTTTAAAAATTACTTATGATATCAATGCCATTGACGTGGTTTAAGAGTAAAGACTTCTATGAATATCCCCTACAATTGTTTGAATTTTTTAATTTGCAAATTGTGATGGCAGCATTTTAAGCTGCCATCATAACGAAATTGCTCAGTGGATAAAATTGTAGAAATTTATGATAGGCTATTTATAAAATATTTCTGAAATATTGCATGGGGATGTATAGCATCTCCGTCCCCACAAGCATTGGGGACCGTGCCCTGGTCTCTGCGTTACCAAAGTCAGCATGATAGGATTTAAGCCGCTAAACTGAACACTAGGCTACCTACTCAGTTCTACTGCATTGACGCTTATAAAGTGTCATTTACAAAAATATTCAGGTATTTCAATAAGCTACATATAATTGAGTTTGATTTATATAGTCAATTATATATGCATGCATCAATATGCGGGACTGTAGGAGGAGTATGGTCTCGGAAGGTAAGGGTCGATTAGGGCCCCCCCTCAGAATATGGCGGTGGGCCCCTCGAAGGCTTAATCCGGGCCTGAACACGGGCCGCCAGCGCGGCGAGCTGGCTGCTAACCCACTCGGCCACTGAGGATCCCATATCAGATAATCACCTCTGATAATTAGCGATGCAACTCATTATGCTATGCTATCTAGACGTCCAGTTGCGTGCATTCACTTGACCACGGCCCAGCCTTCACTCCGTCCCTCTTTGTCTAGCTGTGAGGTCAGAGGTGAATGGGTGCGATGTAATGATACTGAAGTCTTCCCGGAAATTTGCCTTTCGCCTCCCAACCTAACTTGCGTGGCGGGGTGAGGGCTGGGGCTGGGGGGTGTGTAGTCCCGGCGGCTTCAATCGATGTCCATTGGAACTTCATAAATTGACCTGTGGGTATGCATTCTAGACAAACAAACATAGACGCATATGATATATAGGCTAACCATTTAAATTTTCTGCATACGAAGTTCGTTGAAATAATAATAATTCACTGAACTCTCTGCAGCTTAGCTCTTAATTTATTCGCCTGGCCCAACCCACATGATCCCATCCCCACACCACGCTACCTCGACCAACAAAGACATTTTTCAACCTATGGAAATCATAAAAATAATTTTTCGGCCCGGCACTTCCGCATCCCATATTCCAACCTCCCTCACCCAACCCAGCCTTCACCCACACACAGGGCCGGATTTACAAATGTGGGGCCCTGTTCGGTAAAACTGTGGGGGCCCAAACCTTACAGAAGCACGACAAAATGACTCACAAAACGTGTTATATTCAACGAATCAACATTCGTCTATTATTAATTAATTACTTATATTATTTTAACACTAATTATCAACAGGTCTTTTAATAGTGTTAAACAACCGATATATCTTTTACGGTATTAAGAATATTAAAGTGATTCATGGTCAGTCATTCTCCTGACCAGCGCAAAGCACTCGTACAAGCAAACAGCGCAGAAGCGATTTTATGCCCCAAATAAATTCTTAGCTATGAAAATTTCGGGTAGACCTGTGGCAGAAGAATAACGGCCAGGGCAAATGGTTCTTACCAGGGCATTAGGCCTGAATTGCCCATCTGTGCATGGCCCCCACACTGTTTACAAACTAAAATATATCTTCGCGGTTATGCCAGTAGTAGACCCTGGCTCAAACTCCATCCTGCTTAGACCTATGTGAGCTTTCATCCCAGTGTATGTCTCTCTAGACAGCCGTTAACTGCGCTCATCTGCTTGTGGAGAATTCCTTGTTCTTTTTTCGAGTAGCCTATTGTGACCATGCAACGACAAGCATTCTCGGTAGTGGGCACAGTTATCTGGAATAGCCTCCCCGTGGCTCTCTCGCTTCCCGTGACTCTGCCGACTCTTCCTTTCGTCTTCTCAACTTTTCTTTTTGACAACGCCTGCGTTGGGAGCGCCTTCAAGTAAAAATCTGAAGGGGGCTCTATATAAATTGACGAGATTGATTGAATTCGTAAAAATAGACTGCATACTGCATTTAGGCCTACTCAATGTTATTATCACGCCATCTCGTAATGCGTAGCATAGCACTAGAGTTCCGATCAGGTGATGTATTAAGTGTTTAAATAAGCAAAAAACGTATAACTCTTACTAGCATTTCTGACTGATTTTAAGATCAATCTGCCTGGCAATAAAAACTGCAGAAAGGGCCCCCACAATTTTAAATGAACAAGAAGCGTATAACTCTTACTAGCATTCTGATGATGATGATGATGATGATGATGATGATGATGATGATGATGATGATGATGATGATGTTGATGATGATGATGATGATGATGATGATGATGATGATGATGATGATGATGATGATGATGATGATGATGATGATGATGATGATGATGATGTAGATGATGATGATGATGATGATACTCATGACGACGATGGTGTACTTTTTGATGGTTCATGGTGATGATAATGATGATGGCGGTGATAACGACGAAGACGGCTATGATGATGATAATTTTGACAACGATAACGATTATCATGATGGTGGTGACGATGATGATGATAATGATAATGATGATGATGATGATGATGATGATGATGATGATGATGATGATGATGATGATGATGATGATGATGATGATGATGATGATGATGATGATGGTATGGTATTGTTGTTGCTTTTAGTATTTTTGTTGTTGTTTTTAATATTGTTGTTGTATGGTGGTGGTGTTCAGTACTCCTGCCTACGTGTCCTTCTGTATGTCTGTCTGTTCGTAAGTCCGTTGGTCAGTGCGCCTGCCTAATGTAATGTAGTGTAAATTTATTCGAGAGTTTCTCAGCGCCCACAAAAGCCACGCCAGGTAGACCAGCTTATAATCACCGGCGCTATATCAAATCAAGTCCGTAAATCCGTAATAGCCAGAGCTGCCGTTTTCGTTCCGGTGCCAGGTCAAAATCCGGGGAGGCCAAGCCGAGGAAACAGCGTGGTGCTACGGTGGTTGTCGGTGATGGTGGTAGTTGGTCATTACGCCTGCCTACGTGTCCTTCTGTGTGTCTGTTTGTATGTACGTCCGTTGGTCAGTAGGCTACGGCTGCTCTGTCATATCAAGTGTCTTTGAACTTCAAAGGTGCTGGTCAGAAGCTGCCCACTGCAAGAAGGTGTCCACCGTCTGTCTGGCCGTACGGTAATTAAGGCCCACACATTATCTGACATGGACACACCCCGCTGACTAGGCGGGTTGGCCAAGCTATGTATTGAGATTTGAGACGTATACGTGACCAATCGCTGCCGAATTAGGTCGAATAGGTTTCTAGGTTTCTGCGTAGCAATAGCAATACTACATGTTCGGAAACGAACTCAAATGGACACAGCAGACCTGTATGGCATTCAAACAAGCAACGTGACTCCAATAATAATTATTAATACTAATTTTTGTTTATTCAACAATCCGGTCTACAGAACGCAACTGGTTGCAGTGTATAATTATGCGGTCAGTTTGAGAATTGTGGAAAATAACTGGGCCATTATACACTTGGATTTTGGGTGTGAAAAACATACTTTACTATGGGGCTCTAATAAAGACTGGGGGATTGAAACCCAACCACCTAAATTCTCACCTTGTATGCAGTTGAAACATGGCTCATACGTTTTATGGCTGCCAATGAGTTGAGGCCCGTTATACTCTACAGTGCCACACGAGACTTGCACAGTTAATTTGTTTTTCTATTTTTGCCATAATATGTGTTTCGTTTATTTGTGCTGTTTATTATCAATGTTACATTACTATCAGGGGCGGATCCAGGGAACCAATCCGGCCATGGCCCCATTCCAAATCTCCATGGGACGTGGCCTCCCCATCCATGGGCACCCACAATATTTTTGGTAGGGGTCAGTCATGGCTAGGAGAATTAATATATCCATGTAAATGTCATGAAAATCTAAGCCTCTCAGATGCAATATTGTCTTGATATGACACAACGAAAAGAACCAATTTTTCAAAAGTATCCGACTATGATTTATGGCATGCAATATATGTCTATTCTTGTATATATTCATAGTAAAATGTTAAAATATCAGCACTATTAACAACACTTACAACTAGTTCTAAACAAATAACTATTAATCAGAGCGGACCCAGGGGGCAATCCGGCCATGGCCCCAATTGAAATTTTACCAGAACTTGGCCCTCTCATTACTCAATGCGTCGTGTGAAAAAAGGTTTTACCTTATCTCAACTAATTTAGCTTTAAAGATATTAGGCCCATTCATTTTGATACGACCACATTATTGCTTTGACAATGCCTTACACAGTCCACACCACCACCATAAATACCGCCAGAACGAAATGATGACGATGATTACAGCTACAAAATGATGATGCGTTTGCAGGCGGTTCTATAAAGTATATACTTACTTACTTACCTTCTTTATGATGATGTCGACGATTATGATTATGATGATGTTGACGATGAGGGTATTGTTGTTGCCGTTCTTGGTGCTGTTATTGTTGTTGCTGCTGGTGGTGGTGGTGGTGGTGGTGGTGGTGTTGGTGGTAGATGTGGTGGATGTGGCGATAATGATGATGTTGTTGTTGATGAGGATGATGATCCTGATGATAATGAATACTGAATATGATATTGATTTTATGTATGATTCTATGTTTTGACAACGACATTGGAGATAAAGACGATGAAGAAAAATATGATGATGATTGTGATAATGATGATGATGATGATGATGATGAAGATGATGATGATGATGATGATGATGATGATGATGATGATGATGATGATGATGATGATGATGATGATGATGATGATGATGATGATGATGATGATGGTATAGACAATGAAGGCAAAGGTAACGTAAACGAGGGTGATGACGATGGTGGCGATGATGGTGGTGGTGGTGGTGATGGTGCTGGTGGTGGTGGTGGTGGTAGTTGTGGTGGAGGTGACGATAATGATGATGTTGCTATGATGATGATGATGATGATGATGATGATGATGATGATGATGATGATGATGATGATGATGATGATGATGATGATGATGATGATGATGATGATGATGATGATGATGATGATGATGGTGATGGTGATGGTGATGGTGATGGTGATGGTGATGGTGATGGTGATGGTGATGGTGATGATGATGATGATGATGATGATGATGATGATGATGATGATGATGATGATGATGATGATGATGATGATGATGATGATGAAGACAATGATTATGATATTGATTTTACGTAATATTTTATATTTTGACAATTACATCGGAAATAGAGATGACGATGAAGAAAAATATAATGATGATGACGATGACACTGATTATGATAAAATTATGGATTTTACTTACTTTTTATATTTTGACGACGAAACTGAAGATGAAAATGAAAATAAATATGATGGTGATGGGGATAAAAATGTTCATGATGGCGATGATAATGATGAAGATGACGATGATGATGACGACGACTATGACGACGATGACGATGATGATGACAATGATGATGGAAGAGAGGACAATGATGATGATGATGATGATGATGATGATGATGATGATGATGATGATGATGATGATGATGGATGATTGAGGAGATGATGATGATACTGATGATGATGCTGTTGGCGTTGGTGTTCTTTTGATGGTGTGATGATAATGATGATGGTGAGGATGACGATAACGACGACGGCTATGATGATGATAATTTTGGCAACGAAAACGACGGCCATGATGATGGAGGTGATTATGATTGTGTTGATGATAATGCTTATGGTAATGACAATGAAGGTGAAGATAACGTACGCGAAGATGGTGATGATTATTATTATTGCCCAAAAAGTTGACGACCTTTTTGTTATTTATTTTTTAATGTCATTTCCCGGGTCTGCTTGCCCGAAAAACAGTTTTGCCCAAAATTGGGGAAGGGGCATTTGCACCCCCTGGTCCTCCCGCCTCGTACGCCTATGATTACTGCATGGCACAGACTCTTATAGAATACCATGATATTATTCACTATTAAAATTTATGACTATGTTGTCATTATTTATTAGTATGATACCACACTGTTAATGATGAATAAAATAAGTAACTGTTAATATTTTATATACCAATACTAATTTTGCAACTAAAAAGACATAATATTCCCTTGCAAAATTTTTTGACAATCTAATGACAGTTCTTAGTTGCCGTTTACATTGTTGAATTACATGAATTCTCGTAATATACCCGGCCAAGGAGTATTTATGCTTATACAAAGACGAGCCTCAACTATATTTTTCTTCAATAAAATAAATGCTTGGTATGATCAGATTATTTATAAAGAAACAGAGTAGGCTACCAGCGTGACCGCACATTGTCATGCATATTTTAACACTTATATCTGAAACGTTACAGCTAGACAGATGTTTTCACGGGCCACCTCGCCTCCACACGCAGGGCCGAGGTGTGTAGAGGGCGTGGGGGTGGCGGGTGAGAAGGAAATTTTCCCGAAAACTCAAATTTCACGAGTGCCGTACAAGTGGAGGTCGGAGCGTACAAGTGGAGGTCGGAGTGTTGTGGAGTGTAGTTGGGTGGTTGTGGAGTGGTGGGGTCGTGGCCGGGAGCGGGTCGAATCCTAAATTTCCCGGGCAACGCCGGGTACCCCAGCTAGTATTATTATAACCTAAGACAGTAGGACCATAGGTCTACATAGTTAATGATGAAAAAAGTGATGTAGATCAAGAAGATGCCGTCATAATGGAATAAATCATTGTCGCAGCAGCGGCGTATTTAGCGACTCAAAAAAATTGCAAAATTGCAAAACAAGAGAAGCCCTCACAATATGAATTCAACAGCACAAGTTCAATCACATGAATTTATATAGCGCCCCTTCAAGATCTCTACTCAGAGGCGCTCCCAACCCAGGCCTGGTCAAAGAGAAAGGTCTTGAGAAGGCGGTAGAAAGAGCCAGCAGAGTCACGGGAAAGCGAACGGAGAGCCGCAGGGAGGCCATTCCAGACAGCTGGACCCACCACGGAAAATGCTCTTCGCTGCATAGTAGCGGTACGACAAAAAGGGACAAGAAAGTCATCGCGGGCAGCTGATCGCAGCGAACGACGGCCCAGAGAAACCGAGACTGGAGTAAAAAGCTCACATGGGTAGGATGGAGCTTGAGACAGAATGCAGCGCCAAGCTATTAGACGAAACTCTATAAGCAATGCGTTGCTGCAGTGGGAGCCAGTGGAGGTCGTCCCTCATGAAGGCAGAAGCGTGAGCAAACTGGGAAATGCCACCAACCAAGCGTGCTGCAGATCGAAGGACCCTAACCAAGGAGTTCAGACGGACCTGTGGGAGGCCAACATAAAGAGAGGAGCAGTATGCTAAGCGGCTGCAAACAAAGGCATGGACAAGAGTAGAAGATGCAGTGAATGAGAGAGAGCGAGCAACGACGCGCAGCTGTTGAATTTGGTAATAGCAGGCACGTGACAGGGAAGAGATGTGCTTAGTTGTCTATTATAGTTGTCTAAGTTGTCTATAATGCAGCAGTATCTTGTACAATAAACTTTGCGACGTAATAAATGTGTCTTTAGGACAAAGATAATTATGACGTCATAGGAAAATTTCACGTGTCCATTTGCTGTGATTCTGTGGTGCTGGGTCCCACAGGTTTCTTAACAGAAACTGGATCACCACATTATCAATCCGGCCCTGTGCGGGCCCCTCAAAACTGCAGACCCGGGGCTGCAGCACCATAGCATCCACCTAAATGCGGAATAGTTCCTTTCACTCGCTCTGCAAAAATGCAGAGGTGTTCGTTCTCTGTGGTTGGTCCAACAACCTGGAATGGACTTCCCTTGACTATGCGACACCTCCAAAGCTGTTCTCAATTTCAGAAACTGTTGAAGACTGTTTTTTCGCTTGATCTCGACCGGGAGCGCCTTGAGTAGGTACCTTGAAGATGCGCTATATAATTTATGATTGATTGCTTTATTGATGTCTTGATTTGTTAATCCGGCCCTGTGTGTGGGTGAAGGCTGGGTTAGGTGAGGGAGGTCGGAATATGGGATGCGGAAGTGCCGGGCCGAAAAATTGATGATGATTTTGACGATGATGATGATCGTGATGGTGACGACGATGATTATGATAATGATGAATAAAACTATTTGACTGTAAAAAGATTTGCAAACCGTTTTAGTAAGTATGTGCGGATAAGTAAGTCAGAAAGAAACCTCTTGTCTAGTCGCATCTGCCTCACTAAAAGTGATGTAACTTTCATTCTGTTTGAAATATTTTTTTGTAATTTGACCATTGTATGCAAATATGAATTGCCTTTAAGACTGTAAAGTTTCATTTACAAATTCCTATGTTTTGCCAAGATGACGGCTAAAAACCGTAGGGGATTACTTTTTGGCGCACCCTGTATATATAAATGAGATCACAATGACTGTTGAAATCTCATTTATAAAAAAAATGGTGACATGTAGGCCTATACATTACGTACTGCGGGTCTCTTTGGCCTGTAATGTCATAGTAATACGGTTCTAGACATTAAATAGCATAAGCTTATAAATAGGGCCCATGCAAGACTCCGCACGTTGATTTCAATTATAGTCTGTGATCTTTCTTGGATCAAGTGGATAATAGCGTAATCTCTATGGGCCCCGCAGTGTGGTCTATACGCTGACAAGTTGCTCCCACCCTCCCTCCCTTCCACCTTTCTTCCCTCCTGAAATAAACAAAGCATGCATTCTGTATGTCTTCGAATTTTAGTGTAATCTGAATCAGGTGCTTCTGAAATGCTCACGATGTGAGAAACTCCAGAGTAGGCTAAGTAATCCCCATGCTCGTGCCTGTCTAAATATGGCCCTATTCATAAATTATATATAAATGAGACCACAATGATAGTTGAAATCTCATCTATATAAAAAAATTCATGGTGACATACCTTCATTATTGCGGGCTTTTATGGCCTGCAATGTCATTGTAATACGGCCCAAACAAAGCATGCATTCTGCATGTCTTCGAATTTTTCAACGTTGGTTGATATCCAGAAGATGACAAATGGATTTCCGGTTTCAAATGATAAAGGTTGACAGAAGGACAGCTGAGAAAATGTTTGGCAAGAATCGCAACCTCTTGTGAAAATTGTGACTAAATAATGAGGTTCAATAGTTAGACCTACTATTCTTAATTACTAAGAGCATCCCTTGACCTGACCAATGCAAATAAACTGGTCTGCCAATTAGGCTACAGATGGCTGAATAAATAATTCATTTTGATAGTCGGAAAACGGTTGTCTAATTATCACATTTAGGCCCATATTATTTTAATTAAATGTGGCTCAAGTGAAAAAAGAACGGATTTTGAGCAGCTGACTAATCTGAAGTGTTTCAATTCTGTCTGTCATACAAAACTGTGCAATAAACTAAAAAAATGCAGAAATTCAATAGGCCTAAGCCAAAGGTTATTGAATATGTTTGTAAAAAAATAATGCATTCAGTCATTAAAATTTTATAGGCCTACTTCATGGGGTCCTTATAAAATGGTAAGATCAACATATTTGAAGGAAATGCATTGCGATTAATTTGCAGTTAATTGCGTTTAAAAAAATTAATCGTGCGATTCATTTCGATTAAAAATTTTAATCGAACAACAGCCCTAATAAAAAAAATAATATTTAATTGTTCAAAAGGCTCTAAACTACTTATTATATAACCTTGATATGTATTTATATTCTGCATAACTCCCCACTATTTGCACTCTGCGCAGGGCCGGATTAAGCCCTCGGGGGGCCCGCCGCCATATTCTAAGAGGGCCCCTAATTGACCCTTACCTTCCGAGACCATAGGCCTACTCCTCCCACAGTCCCGCAAGTTTATGCATGCCCATAATTGACTTTATAAATTTAGCTTAATTATATGTAATTTATTGAAATACCTGAATATTTTGGTAAATGACATTTTATAAACGTCATTGCAGTAGGTAAAGTATTGTTAAGTTTAGCGGCTTAAATCCTATGCTGACTTGGGTAACGCGGAGACCTATAATTATAGGCCTATGGAGAACAGGATACGGTCACCAATGTTTGTGGGGACGGATTTGCTTATATCTACATGCAATATATCAGAAATATTTTATAATATAATAAATTTCTACAATTTTATCCACTGAGCAGTTTCGTCATGATGACAGCTTCAAATGCTGCCATCACAGTTTTCAAAATTAAAAAATTCAAACCATTGTAGGGGACATTCATATTATAGAAGTCTTCACTCTTAAACCACGTCAAAGGCACTTGTATCATTAAGTAACTTTTTAAAGATGATTGCTTAAAAAGTTACGGTTACAGTGTGGGAAAAAAAATTGTAGACAATTAGGAGGAAACACTCTGAGGTCTTAATCCATGACCATCAGCATTGAAAATGAGCAATTTTATAAGATTAGACCTACAGCTTAAATTGCAACAATCATAGTGTGGAACTTAAAAATGTGGACAATGGGGAGGACTTTATCGAAGTCTTAATCATGTCTTCGCTCACCACCCCCTTCCCAAGCCAAAGCCAAGTCTCCGCCTACGCGAGCGCCCATGCTATAGGCTATAGCCTATATACTTATATAGCATGGTTTACATTTTTCTGCTAATGGGCGTAATGGTGGTGGCAAACTGGTGAAGACTATCATTTAAAGAAACAGTATCTAAATAAGAGATCATAGCAGAAATATTATGCGTTGTAACTTTTAAGACACCAGACTCACAAATTTCAGGTTCTTTAGATGTAGGCCTATACCTTCAGTGCATGTCGCTTAGTGCTTATAGTGCCTAACTATACCATTAAACATGCCGATCCATCCCTTTCCTTTGACCCATCTGGAGTTCCTGAAAAAATTCAGTTTAGAACAGAGGAATTTACGCATAGTATTTGTTTTCCAACCAGTGGGTTCCTGGGCTATTCGCCTTTTTTAGCACTGGAAAGTTGAAATATTTTGGGTTTTTTGGCATCGTTTGCTTTCGCCAATACAATTATAATTATGCCAGTGATCTTATACCGGTAGATCTACACTAAGAGTTATAGGGGCCCGCAGTGCATTCTCTCGTAAAAACCAATCAGCAATTGACATAAATTTACACACTGTCCTTTAAGTGAAGTTGAAAAAAATGGAAAAATGCACATTAAAAATTCTTGCTGTTCTCGAACGGGGGGCCCCCTGACGACGGGGGGTCCGCCGCCATGGCAGACATGGCATACTGGTTAATCCGGCCCTGACTCTGCGCCAGCCTCAATCCTGGACAAATGAGTAATGAAATGCAAATATTCTACAATAATCAATGCATTGAAGTCATTTACTGACGAAATTATTGGTTACTGGCTATAAAAGAGTATTGTCGTTAATAACTAAATTGAAATCTTAGCAAAGTCCGTTAGGCTTAAGTGCTCGTGGAATAAATCGTCTTTGTAATGAATTCCTTAGCATCAGTTGCGGCATTCAGTTGAGACGAAATTTTAGTTGAAATAAAGTACAGATAATACGAGCAGAGGTGCTCGTCAAAATCACATTCTTAATTTCCAACACCAGTCAATTTATTCGTTGACGGCAGGATGCGACGCAGTGCCGCGCCGTGAACAATACGGTAGCATCACTGTAATGTGATCACTTTGTCCGTTAAGCGACGGAAGCTTGCAGCGTGAACGCCGCGTCGTTGCTGGTCACTACTCGAATCAGCGGCAAGGTGGCGCCACTTACTGGACTCAAGTCCCGTTATATATACCCAAAAAAAATTGCGGGGACAATTTTTCAAAAACACAAAATTTGGACGAATCAAGGCGTTTTAAGTCTTTTTAAAGGAAAAATTTTAGGTGGGCCGAAGTCAGGCCAACCTAAAATATTTGGCCCGTTTAAGGTGGGTAAGAAACCGGTTATGGCCCACCTAAGTAGCAAACATAAGACTATATATATATATATATATATATATATATATATATATATATATATATATATATACTATACTATACAGGGTGCGCCAAAAAAGGACCCCCCTAGGTTTTTTGCCAATATCTTGACCAAAGGTAAGAATTTCGAAATGAAATTTTACAGGCTTATAGACAATTCATATTTGCATATTTTCGCCAGATTTCATCAAAATATTTCAAACAGGGCAAAAGTTATACCACTTTTAGTGAGACCACCCACCGTTTTTTGACGATTCAAAAACGAAACACAACAAAAAGTAACAAAACACGATGTTATCATGTCCAATCTCAAATAACTGTTGTCAAATGAACTTGATAGTGCTTCACAACCTGTATTCAATGTGCCCACCACCAGTGTCAGCACTTCTTTTGAGTATCTTTGCAAAGTTCTTGATGGACCCCTGATTAATCAGGCAGATTTCTTATTTGCCAATTTGATCGTCATCTTGCTAAGTGACTTCTCAGTGACGCGCAGGTACGCTGGTGCCCTGTTTCTTTTTTAAATAGTAATAATAACGATCATCTGACAATATCAAGGCTATCTGATAACAATTAATTAAGATGAGGCTTAATAAAATCGTGTTTTTGCTACCTTTTTGCTGCGTTACGTCTTTGAATCGTCAAGAAACGGGGGTGGCCTCACTAAAAGTGATATAACTTTTGTTCCGTTTGAAATAGTTTGATTGAATCTGACCACAATGTGCAGATATGAATTGTCTTTAAGCATGTAAAATTTCATTTCGATACTCTTACTTTTGGCCAAGATATTGGCCAGAATAATTAGATTGGTTTTTGTTACTTTTTATTGCGTCGCGTTTTTGAATCGTCAAAAAACGGTGGGTGACCTCACTAAAAGTGATATAACTTTTGTTGTGCTTGGAATATTTTGATGAAATCTGGCCATTAGGCCTATGTGTAAATATGAATTGTCTTTAAGACTGTAAAATTTCATTTGGAAATTCTTACTTTTGGGTCAAGATATTGGCAAAAAACCTAGGGGAAGTCTTTTTTTGGGCGCACCCTGTATATTAGTTGCCCCGGAAGAACTCGTCCAAAACAAGCGTTTGCCAATGATATACAACACCACAACTAGCACTCCTGAAGTCTCCGTCGTAGACGACGATCGTGTGACTTAGTTCTAATTAAATTTGCCAGCGTTTAAGCTGCAACAGGTTTGGCTATTAATTAATTATGTTTCGTCGTTGACAGAAATTCTCAAGGGAGACGTATACTTCGATGACAACGCACAATTGTGTTTCGCAGAGAAAAACATTAACTGGACTTACATCAGACAGAACAACCGTAGAGGTGAAATCATACTCGACTCATCGGGAAAAAAGAGAGCATGTAAGTACGAAGACTACATTTTAGAGAACTCATCATCGGCTACTCCATGGACACGGAGCTCAATGCACATATTATATATTATAGGCCTAGACTTAGGCTAACAGCACCTTTGGAATAATTGTACAATGCCACAACACACAGAAGCATATTGATTATTGATAATCAATAATCAATATGCTTCTGTGTGTTCTGTCAGGTCATTAAAGTAGGCAAGATCTACGGTCAGCTTCCAAACACACAGTAGCTCAAAGAGTGGTCTTTGAAAGTATGAGTTTTGACCTGACTTCTTCAACGAATTGTGGTTTCTTGATAATTTTATGGCCTCATTCGATGTGTTTTCTGCAGATAATAGAAAATTAAGGCGCATGGAATTTCCTACTGAACTGTTTTAACTGAAATGGCGTCTTAAAGTTGCAGGAGCTGCGTATTTTTAAATGCCAATGTATTAGCACTGTGAAATTTAAGATTTCAATATAATAATATATTATGTCAATATGACATGTGACATCGAAATTTAAAATGTCAATATATCGGGATTTACACTAAATTGGGAGCACGATAAGGCCCAGATGTGTTGGCTTACACATTTGCATAACCGTTTTGCAAACTTTCGCAACGCTGGAGCATTCCTCGCAGGTCATTAGTGTGAAAACACACATATAAAACAAACATACAAACATACCAAATACAAACTTTCATATACAATGTATATAGTAGGCCTATAGATAATAATATTATGTTATTCTGTAAAGGTGACGGGACTTGCCACGAGAGCTGTACAATTGGAGATGGCAGATTCTGTTGGGGTGAAGGACCAGAGATGTGTCAAGCAGGTGAGAGATTTTACCTTTGTCGTTTGGCTTCCTGTGAACGTTGAAGTGATTTGACTTACAGTTTGAAGCATTTACTGATCTTGAAATTCTTTGGCCGACGCAATCATCCATATTGTTTAAACTGAAGTAATTGTTCTAAACAAAAATTTGGTCATACATGTATTCTGAAAATATGTCATTCTGTTGTTCTGTTTCGCTAGAGCGACCTTGCATGACATGTCGTAGAAATTGTTCGGGAAACGACTGCTTCTGTAAATCGGAATGCATCGGTGGATGTACAGGATCTGACGAAACTTCTTGCATGGTATTTATTGAATCTTTGTATCTGCATGCTTCCAATGAACAGAAATCTGATGTCAATTGCTTATAATAGGCTAATCGTTGTAAACTTATTCCTGAAGAAAATGTAAGCAAGTCACAAGCGATATTTTCGTCAACTCGCCACCAGAAAGTTTCGTACTTCTTTTATACGTGCTTCATGATTCCATGATACGGCTGGTATCAAGACTCAAAATACGGGTTTAACATTCAACGTTACTTATGAGTTCGTTAACAACTAAATAGACTCAAACAAAAATAATACTCGACAGAGAGAATCACGACCCTTTCGAAGTTTGTATCAAAATCCCGATACGCAAACACACTAGACGCGGACAGAGAATTAATCTTAAGCACTTTATCTGTAAACCTGAGGTCACGTGCCCTCCGATAGCGCTAAAACTCTGTTGGGTAAAAAATAATGGAAATAGAAATTTATCAGCAATGGACAAGCCAATTGGCGACGCCTCTACTTAACTACAACTCCACTGATTATAACGGACGATGTCGTGAATTGTGAAAGAGCCAGCGTCTATTATAGGTCTACTGGAACATAATCGCACACTTCTGGAATCCTACTTTCTTATTACTATTTTCAACTAACTCTAAGACGCCATTATTTTATTATTATTTATTGTTATTATTATTATTATTAGGTCTATTATTAGACCTATTATTATTTTTTATAGTCTCCGAAGTAGAACCATTCACAAAGGCAATTAAGACAACGTCTGAAGACTATGGAATCATGAATGGAATTTTTATTATTATGATTATTAGTAATTATTATTATTATTTATTATTATTATTATTATTATTATTATTATTATTATTGCTGTTTCGTTTTAGTTGGTCTTGTTGTTGTTGTTGTTGTTGTTGTTGTTGTTGTTGTTACTGTCGATGTTGTTGATCTGAACAGAATTTAAGTTAAGTGCAATGTAGTTAAATGCCATCGGATAACAATGGGATAATAGAGTAATTAATAGATTAATGTGGACACCATAAATAGACATTTATTTTGCGTGTGTACATTTTGCCGAGACCCCACCCTCGTAGGCATTCGTATGCAAATCGCTGCAATCCCGTGGCATCCATCCATGCGTAGGTCTACGTAATCTATAGACAGCGCGAAATGTGCTGCGAAGATAATTCTAATCTTTAAAGGTACCCACACTGCCCAGATACGTAGCATACACAGTAGGCTATTAATGGCTACTTGCTAGTCTACGTATTTATTATTTAATTATTCAGATAGTGCATACTACACTTGTTCAGAACAGAACGTATTTATATGAACTATGTGATCTACAACTACAAATATTTTCCAGTCATAGGCTAAGTCATACGCGATGCTATCAGGAAAATTAAAAAAAACCAGACTTAATATAATAAATGTGGTAAGTAAACCAACGATAGTCATCAAAGGTGAGACCCTCAGGCCTGAGAGTGACTTAGCTGAGAGAGGCAACAAGAGAGAGGAGACACTGGAGAGGATACATCAAGAATGTCGCCAGAGCTCCAAGAGCTGACGGCACCAGGTGACAAGGTGGTAAATGAAACTAAGAAAACTTTACAGTATATAGTGATGCACATGAAATTAAATGTGAAATTTTGTAGGGCTGTAAACATTTCTTGAAAAGCGATCGATGCGTTGAAAAATGCAATGAACTGCACTACAATCAACGTACACATAAATGGGAGCCAACGACCATGACGTACATGTTTGGAAACAAATGCGTTGCACAATGTCCAGGTAAAACGTACAGCCTAACTGTCTCAGGAATGATATTATGTGTACATATAGTTATAGGCCTATACATATATAAATATTATTATATTCGCTTAATTGGTAAAAAAGTGATAGAAACACTGCTATCAGGTACAAGAAGCAATTAATCAAATGGAATATAAAATATATACCTGAGATTGTCTCTGTTCCCGAATATTGAATTTATCTTAGGGCGAGTATTAGCTTACATAAATCACAAAAAGTGATTTTTATGTTTATATGCTAGGCTAATGAGATTAGAACAAACTTAAATATTTGCTTTCCACTCTGCATCAGTAGAGTTTCTCGTCGTCCTGTAAACCTTTTCAGACTTTAAGAGCGTCGGAGAAGAGACGAGTAGGAGCTAGATTTTGGCTAAGCGGTACTAAAACATTAGCGAAAAATCAAGTCTAATCATCGTAAAATCGTGGTGAATGAGTTATTTGTGTGTCGATGGATCAAAAGTAACCTAATTATTTGAACTTATTCGGCGATTTGAATCCAATTTGGATCCGATTTGGCGATTCGGATATATAGCAATTACTTCAAATTGGCAAATGAATAAACGTTCATTTAATTTAATTTCATTTATTTATTTATTTGGCAACCAGGGATTCAGAGCAACAAATCAAATCAAATGAAGCATCGAAGAAACAAAGTCAACAAAATAAAAAAAACAGTGCTTAAGTAATGATGCTAATAATTTTCATTGGGTTGCACAGGGGACTCGGAAGGGGTCTTGCAACCCCGCTAGGTGGGTCCCTGGGCGGAGATACTATGATGATGATGGTCATTAGGTTGCCATAGAGTGGTATTGACATAAGATATAATGAGAAAAAGTATTAATACAGAAACAGTAAACACTAAACACTTTAACTAAAAGCACGGTTACACATTCGACGACGATCATAAGGCCTAAGGTGAAATATGAGGCACAATTTAAGTAACTGGAAGGTCGGGATACTTAAGTCTTCACCAAGTTAATCAGAGTGAGAGATGGGAGGTTATTAATAGTTTACCAAATTAATGACTCATTGATAGGAAACAATGTTTAGCAAATAGTAAATCGTAGTCATACCTGCGCATTTATTAGGCCTATTTAAATTTGTTTCCTCGGTTTGCATGTAATATTGAGCGACCAATGCGCTTAGATGCTGCCACTAATTAGGACTCCGTAATTATATTAATGTATCGCATTTTCTTTAATCTATCATTCAGAGAATATGCTCATACAGAATGATGCCTGTGTTGCCAAATGCCTCGCTGGTTACATGGAAAACAAGGCGAGTAATGAAAAGAAGTGCGTTCATTGCAAAGACGGAATATGTCCAAAAAGTAAGAAAAATCTTTATTACCATCTAAATCTTGAGACCATGTAATGAAATGTAAAGAACTAACGAGGGTGCAAATAGAGCCCGTCGCACGTGTATCTTTTTTGCCTTTAAGCAAAGGCTTCATCCTTCGGATTCCTCACCAATAAAGACTCGTTAAATTTTATTCCAAGAATGTTATTCAAAAACATTTACTAACTATCTTGACTATAAGTTTTAGGCAGCCATGCTGTCAATTGTGCTAATGTCGGGGCTGAAAGTGAGACGGGTCTGTATGGGTCTCAGACCCGGCATTATTTCCTTGGCACTTGAATCTTATTCTTTTCCTTCCGGCTGGAGAAGAAGATTCAAGTGCCAAAGAATTAATGCCGGGTCTGAGACCCGGACAGACCCGGCTCACTTTCGACCCTGACATTAGCGCAATTGACATTAGCACAATTGACATTAGCACAATTGACATTAGCACAATTGACATTAGCACAATTGACATTAGCACAATTGACATTAGCACAATTGACATTAGCACAATTGACATTAGCGCAATTGACATTAGCACAATTGACTGCTGCAGTGTTGGATGAATGCAGGGGCCTATTAACCTGAGGATGAGTGTAATTTCGTAATGTAATATTGCATGCATGTGTCCAATTTCTATTTGCAGCTTGCATCGGAACTGAATTATGGCTTCACGGCGACAACCTTGCACAGTTTAACCAGTGCACAAAAGTTGAAGGAAGCCTGATGATTAAAAGCGCCAGTTTCGTCGGGTAATGCCATAACAAGAGCTTTCAAATCAGCAATGGATGATTTATTAGAGTCCGCTGCTCTTCCTCATAAGCAATTGAGATTGCATAACTAATCCATCAATTCCTATACACACATACACACGTGTCTACACTCTACAATATTAATGATACATAATACAATATTATGCATGCACAGACCTACTTGCATACATACATCCTTGCGTTCACGTTTCCATACTTTCTTTCTTGCAGTATCGCTTAAAAATTCATGCGCAAACCATCATCGGTTTCACATAGCCTACTGCGAATAAATTAGCTTCACATTCAATGTCATTCATTATGCGCTAATGACAAGTATCGACGATCGATTAAGCTACTGCCTTTCTCTCTACTGTGGGCTTAAAGGGGTTCAATTGCAACCCTTGGAGCGGGTTCTACTGCATGGTGACTGCTCGTTTGATTCAGCTGGTCCATAAATATGGTCACATCGCCGCCGATATGCGGGATGTCCGCTACTGGCTCCCTGTCCAGCAGCGCATCCATTATAAGGTCTCATCCATCGTCTGTCACTGTGTTTTGGGCAGTGTGCTTGTCAACCTTTGGGGTATCTTTAGTTTAACTTCGGTTGCCCATGCTCGCCGATCTCTCTGCGCTCAGCTAGCTACTAAAGGCGACTTTGTGGTTCCACATGCACGCAACATCTTCGGACAGAATAGAGCTTTGGAACAGCCTTCCCTTTGGCCTGCGTTCCCTTCCGCAGGACTTGTTCAACTCCCTTTGTAAACTACTTAGGACTTTCCTTTTGTGCCGTACCTGGGTCGGGAGCGCCTATAAAAAAAGTCAGCTTGAAAGGCGCTCTATAAATTCCATCAACAAATAGATATAGGTATATAAATTATGTTCTTCGGTTAAAGTCCAGCTCTTGTTGTGCAATCGTTCGGTTTAGTTTCCATGCTTCTCCATATCGTGCCTCTAGAATTATAAGTTTCTATATACGCAAAATTGCTTGAAAAAGCAGCCTAATGCTCGGTTATCGGGATGACACGGGCTATGTCCTCAGCAGTCGAGCTTAACTGAAGGAGCTTTCTTTAACGTGTTTTGCCATTTGGGGGAGTGGCGGTGGCGCATTGGGTGACACACTGGCATGGAGATCTGCGGACTCGAGTTCGGTTCCCGGACCACGGGGCAATCCGGTCATGGCCCCCCATTTAGATATTTCTTTATTTTTGGCCAGCTATTTCTAGCATCATTGGAGTAAAACGGATTGCTCCCCATTTGATTTCTCTTGTGATGACGCTAAGCAAATGTCTAATTATAGAATTAATGAGTTGATCTTCCGTGGATACCGAATGTCGATTATTGATTCTGGTGTTTCCAATAATGACTACTTAGCATTTCTTAGGTCGAATCTTTACAGGCGCGTCTAGTGAACATCGCTCTCTTAATGTAACAGTTATTCTTCAGGTTAAATCTGCTGAATATCTAGTTTAAAGGTCAGTGTCGTCGGTTAATTGAACAAAGATGACACAACACAACTTCGTCTTTTTGATTTTTCTCTTTAGGGCCTAAACTTTTATTATGTTATTCATGCAGAGTGCCAGCATGGCTCAGTAATATAGCATGCATGGACGTAAAATTTGTAGGCCTACACATGTATATGTTTGCCCATTTAATCTGCAGATATATCTACTTGCATTCTCTCACTTTCACGCAGCAGTTTGTAAGTTAGATTAGAAATGATAATAATTGTGTTTGTTGAAGGCATGTCGCAGCAGGCCCTGCAGCTCAATTGGCTGATTTGGAGATACTGAAGGATGTCGAGGAGATAACAGGGATCCTCGACGTAAATCTATGGCATCCAAATTTGACATCGCTGTCGTTTCTCAGAAACCTACGCATCATTGGAGGGATCGGATCAGGGTGAGTGTCAGTTCGTTGCACTGGACTTTAACCTAACCTAAACTATAGTTTGCCAATTATTAGTTACATCAAAACCGTCAGTAAAATCAAGTTAGCGTCGGAAAAACCGAAATATGCCAGCACTAAATAAACAAACCGCCATCTTCGGCCTGGGCCATACCAGACATTGAGGCACGGATCTAGTACTAGTGTAGTCTTTCCTCGTCTTTCTCTTACCTCAACTCCTGTCTATTCTCTCGGGGTCGGTCGCACTGGGAAGCTTCTGAAAGGCTATTGCTGAGTGAAGAGCTTTGTAAATTGTCATATAGATTGCAATGCCTAACAGTAACACTCCATGTCAAACATGTAGCTTACGTCATGTAGGCCTAAGTGATAAACCAGTTTTCATTCATTGTGTACACTGCATATAGCGTGTAATTAATGTTATTGTTGGGAGAGCAATAAAAACTTGAAACTTGAAACAAACTTGAAGTTTGTGCTGCATGTTTCTTTCTGGTTTTCATTAGGCCTATTCTACATGTAGTAGGCCATTAGTTCTAGCTACAGTTACAAGGTCCAAGTTTTAGGATGTTCGTTATCGTTATTGTCCGATGTTTCAGTCATTGTTGGAGGCTGGATGGCGTTTGGCAGTAGTAGCCTACTGTTAGGTCCTACGGTTTCAAAAAGATATGTAGCCTATAGGCCTACTGCATAAAACAAACACAACTCAAACGAACTCAACTTAGGCCAAACGAACTAAATAATAAAATTATGACCAATGCGGCTATAGATTAAGTCTATAGCAGACAGATATTAAGTAGTCTTTTAGTGTTTCCCCCCTCTTAAACATGTTAATGGTGAGTAGGCCTGCATGTATTTTGTATAACAGAGACTACTTTGAAAGATTTTTCCATATCAGAGGGCCAGACTATATCCATAGAGAATAATTTCAGCCACGTGTGCAACGTCGGTGCGGTAGATTAGCCTAACAAGGTTCTAGCGTAAATGTCATCTATATCAGGGGTTCTCAAACTGTGGTACGCGTACCCCCAGGGGTACGCCAGGCGCCGGTAAGGGGTACGCGAAAAATTCCAGAAATATAAATTTTCTTTGAGTTAATGGACTTTGTGTCCAATTTTCTTTGATTATCAATGATTTTAACTTCGCAACATATAACAGCACCGTCATTTCTTTCTTTCACAGTATATAATTAATCAGACTCACATACAATGCAGTGCATGCAACATATTTACGTTTAGACCTATTACTATAATTTTGAAACAAATAGGTATAGTGTATAAATGGTTTAAAGTAGGCCTACCAAAGCCAGAATATCTCAGACTAGGCCTATATAATATAGAGCTCAAATAGCAGAGAGCTGAATTAGCCAAATGATTAATTTTTGGTCTAGCTTAAAATTTTTGGATTCCTCTCAGTACGTCATATCTGGGTGAAACTGTTAACTATTCTTGCTATCAAAAACAAACATGGAGTAAATTTGCGTTTGGAATTGACAAATATGAAAACAGCTATTGTAAATCTGTGCTAGTCTGAACAAGCCTGTGAACAGCACTATAGGTTGGCTCTTTCCTCTTTCTAACGGGTTATAGAACAATTTTTAGTTTCAAACATGTTGATAAGATTATATGATTCAAAACCAGATTTTGCTCCCTTTATGGGGACTTAGACTCTAATAAACGATGTCACTAATGATTAAATGGACTTTTAGTTGTCACTGCCAGAGGACATCAAAATGGCATTTTGTTTCTGATCTCACTTTGCTGGGGGTACGCCATCATACGATATTTTTTACTTGGGGGTACAATAAAAATAAAGTTTGAGAACCCCTGATCTATATGGTACAAAACTAAGCAGTTGTGATCGAAAGCGGTTTTTCAGATCTAGTTCAAACTCTGTACATGCATTATTTTGTTTACATGTGACTCATAGGCTATCATTCTGTTTCAAATAAGAAAAATAACAAATTCTGGGTTGACTCACTCAAGGAATATGCAGTCTTGTGCACGCTTTAGACAAAAGCCTTCAATGCTTTATGGAAATTACGAATGAAAAGTAGCTACAATTTTATCTACTGCTACGTAGGCCTATTATTAATTTATTAAATTGTGCAACATTTCAGCCGTCATTCACTGAAAGTAATGATGACGCCTCTGGAGACCCTGGATTTGAAATCTTTAAGACAGATAAAGAAGGGCGGTGTTGTGATCTACAGAAATGCTAACCTCTGCTATGCTCACACGATTAACTGGACAAGAATATTGACAAGCAAAGATACTGCACAAGAGATTCTGGTAACAAGTAACGCCAACTCATCAACCTGCGGTAAATGTCACATGCTCTTACTATCACACAGTGTAATGTTATGCTGAGATGTGATGCACTGATGATGCTGATGATGATGATGATGATGATGATGATGATGATGATGATGATGATGATGATGATGATGATGATGGTTCTCTGCCCGAAGGCTGGTTCATTGGCATTTACGCCCCTGGGGATGAGATGAGTGAGGTGGTTTCCCGTTGCCTTCCCCACAGACAATGATGGGTAAGCAACTTGCCCAAGGTCGCTCCGCAGGAGCTTGCGCCCCTGCGTCCCACACGTGCTAGCCCTAGATATCTAAATCTCTGAATGTCAACTCCCAGCCCGGGGCTTGAACCGCAGTCCGTTGCAACCAACAGACGAATGTCGCTCTCGCCTACCGGTGTAGCTAACTAGGCCAGTAATGTGACATGACATGGCTTTTAACATAAAATAGCAAGGTCTCAAGCTGAGGTGTGATGCAGTTTGACATGACCTGGCTTTTAACATAAAATAGCAAGGGTCTCAAGTAGTTAAGAATTGCTTTAATGTGTGTTGAAGCCGCTGAATGAAAATATATAATCATGAGGTAATTTAATATGAATAAAAGCCTTTTATATTAGTCTATAATGCGATGCAGTATGACACGGAAGGACTTGACCGTAGAAATAAATTGCCGAGAGTTTCTTGTAGTCAGGAAGACAATGAATATGTGTCAGAACTACAGTATCTTAAATTAATCAGTCATTTTGCGGATGTTTATACACTTTGACTCTCGTTCGAGCCGTTCTCACACACCATAACCTTCCTCAGGCTCCTCTATCCATCACACCTCGCGGGCTTTTCATTTGAAACTTAAGACACTCCTTTTCAAGAACTCTATTCCTGTCTCATCTGATCCTCCACCCTCCAATTAAGGCTTAAGATCGTAAGGTGCAAATGTTTCTGAAACTGTTCTATTCAATGTTTGTAGAAGAGCAAGGTCGAACCTGTTCAGAGCTGTGCTCGGACTTTGGTTGTTGGGGTCCTGGAGACGACAACTGCGTATCTTGTCTCAATTACTCAATGAATGGACGTTGCGTAACAAACTGCACAATGCAACATGGATTCTACGCATTTACGACGGAAGACGGGGTTCTCCAATGCGGAAGATGTCACGAGGAATGTCTCTTGGGATGCACTGGAGACGTACGTTGACTTAATTACTTACATCACTCCATGACAAATTCAAGTAACAAGTTAAAAATCAAGACACATGATCTGTTATAGCATCAAGCAGTTGCAAGTGGAGCAAAAGAAACCAGTTCCCGAACTCCTGCCACAGCGGCCGACTATGGTCTTTGCTATTGCGAATAGTTTGGCGAGAGTTAATATTATAGATGACTTACTTGACTTATGGCTTTGACGATGCTTTCGCAAGTGACAGTCGCCCAGCTATGGAAAGTCTCCACTTCTCTCTTTCTTGTGCTTTGTGTGTAGCCTCCTGTGTGGACCAACTCATCTCCCGACAGTCCTCTCGTATCATGTCGAACCATCTCTTCTTTGGTCTTCCCTTTTTCGTTTTTCCATGCACATATCCATTGACAGCTATCTTTGGGTGTCTCTCGTCCCGCATTCTGGTTACATGGTCAAAGTAGCGTAATCGTTTGCACTGTATTTTTTGTATTACATCATGCTGAATATTCAGTCTGTTGTATATCTCTGTATTCCTTATCCCAGCGTTTCCCAAACTTTTTGGGCCACGGAACCCTTCGCGTCCTAATATTTTCGGGCGGAACCCCAATCTCAACTATAGGCCTAAACGCATGGAATCATGAAGAACGCACGGGAAGCAAAGGCTACAAATAATCACCAGCATACATACCTAAATCCACTAAATTATGTAAAGTTTGTTTTTCTTACAATATCATGAAAGATTAAATTGCACTGTTTTCAAAACCACGATTTGTGGATCCTACTGAGAGTACGCAGGCCTATGTCATACATGAGGTTAGAATATGAAGGATCATTTGAATTCTGCTTCATTCGTGATAGGTCAATTATAGAAGTTCGTAGTCTCCATTAGAATTAGAGTTGACTGGTTTTCACCTTCATCGAGTGGTTTCGTATCCTATTATCGTAATTCATGAAAGGAAGCATTTAACCAAGTTCGCTTTCAGGTCGTGAAAATGATTTGCAATTTCTGAACGATGGTTTACCCGAGAACATCATCCATTAAAAACAGTGTGAGTTTGGAAAGCGGTCCACGGTTCTAAATTAAATAAAAGAGGTTAGAACCTAGCTAGCGTATGCAGAAGTCACTCAATTTTAGCAAATTTTCACACAAACAAATTAAAATCACTATTTGTTGCCTCTGCTACAAGATCAGGCTTGGCGATTCTTTTGAAACTTGCATCTAACGGTCGAGATAACGATGACAAAGATGACTGCGTCTCTGTTCAGACTAAGGCCTAAAGCTCTTACCTACGTTACGTTCAGCAGTGATCTCTACGCTTATACAATATACATTTTATTCATACTGGTATATGCTAATTAGGCTATTATTGGATTGCCAATAATCAGTGAAAGGTCGGATGAGAACAAAACGCAAAAGACGACTGACGCTAATTAGGCTAAATATTATTGGATTGCCAATAATCAGTGAAAGGTCGGATGAGAACAAAACGCAAAAGACGACTGACACTATAGTTTCAGACTTCCAGTGCATTTTCAAAAGCTGCTCGAAATGTTGTATTGCAGTAGAATTTCTCAAAAAAAATCTGTTTTCTCTTTTTTCTCAACTTCTCGCGGAACCCTTGTGCTCGCCCCGCGGAACCCTTGGGTTCCGCGGAACCCACTTTGGGAAACGCTGCCTTATCCTATCCTTTCTCGTGACACCTTCTATCTTTCGTAGGCACGCCATTTCAAACACCCTCACTTTGCTTATGTGCTTCCCTCAGTGTCCAAGTCTCCGAATTGTACAGCAATGCACTCAGCACCAAAGTCTCAAAGTATGAGACTTTGGTGGAATATTATAGATACTCAATGATTATCTATAAACAGTGCCAGATTAACTATGGCGCAACTGGCGCACTTGCGCCAGGCCTTCTTTCGGGGGTAAAAATTTACAAAAACATTGTGAAATCCGATTATCCGATCGAATTTGTTTATATAAGTCACAGTCCGGCTTATTTAAAATGTTTAATTTCTAAAACAAGCATTGCATATAAAATTTGGTGGCATTATAAAAAACAGGCCTTCTACAGTACTACTACTATAATGATGACGTACTAATTAATTGTGTACTGTAAGGATGACGTATGACGTAATAAATTTGTGCGCGGATCGACCCCATCACCAAATAAAACATAGATATGCGTACGCTATTATATAGACGACACAGTGTATGTTCCATGTAATATTATTATCTACTATTTAGTGTTTATGTAGCTAAGCTGCTTATTTCTTTTTTTAATTTTAATTTTTAAACAAATAAAATAAGTAGGCCTAAAGAAAATGAATAAATTTGAGTCCGGTTGGCAGAAACGTCAAAGAAAACGCGAACTTGAAGAGGTAGGCAAACAGCAACGTGGTAGTAGGCCTATTGATAAATTTCTGGCAGTAAAAACACGAGAAGTGTCGCAATTTATAGATGGTGTCGACTCAGCGTCAGAACCTGGATGCAGTTCAGGCTTTGGCCGCTCAGCAGTGTCAGCACTAATGCCAACAACAGACACCCTTGATTTCAGCAATTATATCATTGATATGCCTAAATCTGAAACTACCATAGATCTACCATTAAAACAAGAGAATCAATCTGTTGGAAACGTGCCACAAACAGATGCTGCTCTGTGGACTATATATGAAGATTTGGTCAGTTATTGACTGCAGTTGGGACCTGAACCATGTCGTAATCAAGATGGCATGTACTCTGAATCCATAAAACAACATGTAAATAAAGAAAAATTGAATAGTACCAAAAGAAAACTAAACGATTCTGCTTTTTTACGATCACACCATTTAAAACGCAAAAAATCATCTCTGAGGTCAACAATGGGCCAGGACAGATTGGCAAATTTAACTCTTTTGAACATTGAGTCGGAAATCTTGACAGATCTTGACTTTCAAGATATCATTGATTCTTTCTCTACTTTAAAAGCGCGAAGGAAAGACTTTTAAACTCGACGAACATTTTTGAACAGTTGAACTGTAACAAGTAAAATAAAAAATCTCCTATGATCCTATCACAGCTTCATTTTGTGTTCATAAAATTTTAAAGTACGTTTTTCTATATAATTAATTTTGCCCCCGTTTTTTTTGATAATTTGATTGGATAGAGGGCCTACTTTAGTTTTGTTGCATTGTTTGCGCCAGGCCTCTAAAAAGTTAATCCGGCACTGTCTATAAAGTATATTAGCCAATGAAGCAATTGCTTACCAACACGTTGAGGTCCTGTCAAAGTTGATATACATGCAGTCTGCATATGGCTCAGCTCAGGTTAACTCAAGAATCACAGCTGTTATATTGCGTAGCCAACTTGGCTCCAGAAACTGATGTGAGTATTAATTCGTTCGTGTTCAAGCGAACCATTCTGAAGCATTGCATGCCTAAAATAATTGTAGTTACATTTTCGTCGAATCTAATCCACTTCACAACATGTGAAGAAGGAAGATCAAGATGCAATCATAGTCAATGGTTGCGAATACTGTATGAAATGTCATTCAACCTGATTCAATGGTTGTTGTCATCTTATGCAGCTCTGCCATCATTTTCTACAAGAAATTATTTGATGGTCACTTAAACTGAGATCTTCTTTAGTGATCTGCCCTTAGGTATACATTCAAAATTCCAGTAACACCATTAGGCTATTTTAACTCACATCTGATATCATGGTTAAAATCACAAGTCGTAATAGTTTCTGTCGACTAAATATGTTTTGGGACCTTAGAATAGGTATAGCCTAAGCTTCAGATCAGATATCTTAGTGTCAGCTTATAATGGACCTTATACGACGTTGACAGGGACCAGACAAATGCAAGAGCTGTCGACACGTCAATGACAACGGCGTGTGTCTTCACGAGTGTCCTGCGGACCGTTACAGCGATCTAACCGGAACTTGTCAATGGTGCGATGGCAGGTGCAAGGGTTGCACCGGAAACAGTTCGCATCTGGGGCATTTCGGTTGCAACAACTGCCAACAGGGACTTCTGCTGATCAAGAGCGAGAGCGAGAAGTACTGCATGCAGAATGAAACCGAATGCGACAAGACTCACTTCTGGTCGAATGAATTTGTCGAAACCAGCAGAGCCGAAAGAGTTCCAATGGTATGACATTTAAATAACTAGGTAGGCCTAACAATAATTAAATTGCAGATAAGACTTACATACAATTCAGCGTCCTCAGTGGCGCAACCAGGGGGTGCTGGGGGGTGCTTGAGCACCCCCCAGGGCTAAAAAGGTGACCCACGCAATTTTTCCAAATCCGATGAGTTTTTTGTGGGTGGGGTGGGGGGGGGGGTAGGGGTCTTTCGGTCTTTCAGTCTTTCAGATTACACAATCAAGCAACTTCCTTCATTCTTCTGTATTATAATTTTAGTCAAATTCATGGTTCATAGAGCACCTGATTTTAGTGTTTAGCTGATCTATCTGAGTTTGTCTGAGTCTCGAGAATTTGCCTATCCTGTACCTTTACATTACAGTATCTCCCCAATTTATTTACTGATTATATGTTACGACTTAATTGATAAAACCGTGTGTGCAATTTTTGTACAAAATTTGACAAAATGATTATGTTTCTAGTTGCTGCATGTTTTTTATAATTATTGTCTTACATAAACTGCCATATTATACCATGATCTTATTTCCTACTCTATAATTATAATTTTATTATTTATTATTATAATATAATTATGATACCATCATAATGATATTATAACGTGCATAACTTACGGTAGCCTACTGTTATTGGCGGATATTTAGAGCGATAGGGGAGACGTAAGTAATTGTTAGGCAACAGACTGAAGTCTTAAACCCCCAAAGTTTTTGGTAAGGGGACGGAGACGCTTATATCCCCCAATATGTCATAAATATTTCTTAAATATTATTAAAAATTTCTGCAATGTTATCCACTGTTTATCCATAATGAACAATTTGTTTAAGACGACAGCCTAAAACGCTGTCATTACAGTGTGTGTAAATTAAAAAACAATTCCTAGACGATGGGAGGGGCATTTATTGGAATCTTATATCACATCTCTGAGCAACAAAATCATGCGTTACTTTGTAAAAACGACAGCTTTAAAAGTCACGGTGCACTGTGCAAAACCCAAAATTTTAAAGTAATTTTGAGACAACACTCTGAAATTTTAAATTAAAATCTATGATTATCAGCATTGAAAATGAGCAATTTTATTAAGATGACAGCTTTAAAGTCTACCATTACCGTATGGAAATTAAAAAATAAAACAATGGGGAGCGGCATTGAAATCTTGCACCATGTCTTTCAGTGGCGGCGCCAGGATTTCAGTTTCGAGGGGGCTGAAGCCTCGCGGCAAAAATGTCACATTTTTGCCGCCAAAATTTTTGACGACCTTTTTTTCTTTTTTTTAGTCATCGACCGAAATCTCACGAAAATTTTTCATTTTAGCCGCCAAAATTTCTGACGACCTTTTTTTTTAGTCGTCAGCCCAAAATCGTGTGGATATTTCATTTTAAAAAATTCGGGTATGGCCCTTTTTTAGGAGGGGCTGAGCCTCTTGTAGGGGGGCTTAGCCCAACCCCCTAGCGCCGCCACTGATGTCTTTCAGCAATGAAATCATGATAAATTTCGCTAAAATGACACCCTAAAATGATACCACTGCAGTGTGGAAATAAAAAATTCTATGTTGGGGAGGAGGCACATCCCCCTGCCCAAACCCATTCCCCTGCTAGACCTATGTTGAAATCTGAAATCACTCTCTTTATCAGCACGGAAGTTTTAGAGTTATTTTGCTAAGTTGACATCTTAGAATGGTACCATAATAAACGTGGAAAATCCGAATTTTTTTTAATTGTGAGTACGGTATATTCTTTGAAGTTTAGACCACTCTTGTCAGCAATGAAATAGTATAGCAATTTTGCTTTAGATGACAACTTAAGAGGCTGCCATTGCAGTGTGGAAACTAGAAAATTTATGATGTGGAGGGGCACATCCCCTCCCAAAGTCCATGCCCTCTCGGCGCCACGTGCTTCGGAGATTTTTCGTCGGATGCTCACCTTTCCCCAGAAACCTTCATTCCCCGAGAAGGGACTAGAAAAAACACAGGTTATTGGGGAGAGGCTAGATTAAACACTGGTACGACCCTTTGTTTTATCTAAACAAATGGGAAAGGACATTATTTTTGTATGTCCTGAACCGTGTTTTCAGAAGTTTTCATGACTCTATCGCTCATAAGCAAAAATAGCTGGCAAACAAGCGACTGAAACACGCTCTAGCTGATGCCAAAAGTAACAAAATGCGTTGGTTTCTGCGGCTCCGCCCCAGACCCCGCTGGGGGAGCTTACGACGCTCCCCCAGACCCCCTAGTCGGCATTGGCTTCGTACCTTCGGCACTCGCCGGCGCTTACAATAATTCTGAGCACCCCCAGGAAAATTTTCTGGTTGCGCCCCTGAGCGTCCTGGTTAAACACTGCAGTTTTGCTATTTTAGAACTATAATTATGTCATAGGCCTACATAGAGAAATGCTAGCATTAGATGCGGGATATGTTTTTAGTATATATTTGCCTGTCGTTGTCCGCTCTAAGTCTCAGTAACACAGGTGCAGGGTAGGACATTTATTTACGGGTCTCTACATAATTCTGTTGACAAGCGTGATGATGGAGTGATGATGAGTTTTATGGGTGCATCTATCGAAATGTCGAGCCAAGCTGAATATCAATTCATTATGAGGCTGTTTCATTCATAGGCCTAGTCACAGCGCACGACTAAGATGTCAGAGACTCGACTGCCTTGTTCAAATCTTTGACCCGTATTAATAAAAAAACATCGGTGAAATTCATATAATTGCAACTGTCGTATCTGTCCCTGTTCAGACACAGATATTCGTACTTTTAGTGCCATTGTCACGTGATATTCTATCCCCCTGAAAGCTATCCGGGGGGATGAATTAATCTATCCCCCGGATTAATTAACCGGTCTAGATTATCCGGGGGGATAAACCATTCTATCCCCTTTTTAAAAATGAGTATAAAATGTTATTCTCTAATCAAAATTTAAAGGAACTCTAATTGTTTTAAGTGTTCTAAGCAATTTTCAGAGAAAGGCAACTTGAATTTATTTAGTGACTCTGAGTGTTATGAAGTGTGTTAAATGTTTTAAGTGCTCTAAAACCAAAGCAAAAAATTATGTAGTAGGAATAAATATACCTGCCAGTGTCATTGTTCAAAACAAAGCAGATGAAAATTAATTTGCAAAAATAAATACACTCGGAAGTGGCTTTTCCGACTTTTTTTATTTGGGTGGATACTCTATTTCGTGACAGGCATAATGATCGTCTTAGCTTTCAAATAGATTTCTTTAGTAGGCCTGTAGTAACAAACACAGCTAGTGCAAATGATGTTATTTGATTGGTAACGGATTCTATTGATGATTGATAGAGAACTTGTCGAAAGTGTCACCCAGAGTGCAATGGATGTGAGAACGGAATTGAGTCAACCGATTGCATCAAATGTCACAACAACAAGCAGAAAATTTCAAATGACCAAGAGATATACGAATGCGTTAACGACTGTTCCTATGACAACGGTTACTACTACGTTGGTAACAGCGTGTGTATGCCATGTGCCCCAGAATGCAGGCAGTGCAAAGGTCCAACGAAGTACGACTACGACTGTCAGCTATGCAAGGATAATCATTACAGAATCCACGTCAGTCCGACAGAAGAGGATCTTGGGAACAGCACGTCTTACAAGGTATGTCTTCAAACTCGAAGAACAGCGCAAAAGTAAAAGACTGTGTAATCTAATGTAATGTGGTAATGCCGCATAACGCGCCACATCGCGTCCTGTTTAAAAACTTTTGCCTGTCCACATACTCACTTTACATACATCTATAGGCTATATATAGCAAGTCCCTGTCCGTTTATTTAAAATTTATAGCATTGGACAATGTATTATTTCAGCTGACATTTAAACGACTCTCTATTCTGAACATTGTGTTACCAACATCCGCTTAGGCCTACTGCCACGGTAATACAGTTGTAAGCAACCATGCTTAGCGGAACTCTGGTCGCTTTAGGTCCTTCTTTTGTATTCCAACTTAGAAATGACTTGAGTTTGTGTGCTGTTTTATTTTTGGGAGCAATTAAAAACATAATGTCATGTTAAGTGTTATGTAAACGAACAACGTAGCGTCTTTGCAAGCAGCAGTGTGATGGCTGGCACTGAACTCATCATTCACGCTGAACATGTATTAAAAGACGTAGGCCTATAATCATAGGCGCAACCACCCTATGGGACCCACGGGACGCGTCCCTTCCAAATTTTGAGTGGTCCCCTAACTTTATTATTATGGTCCCCCCAACTTTTAGGACGTGATTCATTTGGTCCCCCCCAACTTTTAGGACGTAATTGCACCTATGCCTATAATACGGCTTGATATAAGCCAACATTTCAAGACCATAGTAGTGAAGCGTGATCAATAACTTATACGCTGCAGCGTATTCTTCTCCATCAGAATGGAAACCAATTTCAAGATTAAATCGACCAGGAGTAAAGTTTTTTTTATTGTTGGACTAACGAGGTTGTCGGTAGCAACCGACCGGCCTCTCCTCGGCACTCGCACTCGCTTCTAGGGCCTGGCGCGGATCCAAAGAGCCGCTATCTTTTTTTGAGCATTTGACATGACATGGGCCTGTTGCTAGCGTTTTGGGATTAGAGTCCACATTTTCGCATTCATAATCGAGTTGATCAAACCCTTGGTCATTGTCATGGCGATTTGGTTAGTGCTCTAGTCTCTACATGTAGAGAACTTTTCGTTATCCCTTAAATTGCGTTAGTCGTAAATATAGTTAAAAATTTGGTAGGTTTACATTTTAAGTGCATTCATTCAGGGTCAATTATTTGCCATAGACCCTATTGTTTTAACTCTTAGCGATGTGAGGTGGGCCAATAATTGTTTAAGCAAATAGTTTAATTACTGGTCAATGGTCGCTTGATTTTCATGTCTTTGCTATAGTCTTTTTTATGTGTTTGTTAGTCTTTTTCATGTGCTTGCTAGTCTTTTTCATGTGTTTGTTAGTCTTTTTCATGTGTTTGTTAGTCTTTTTCATGTGTTTGTTAGTCTTTTTCATGTGTTTGTTAGTCTTTTTCATGTGTTTGTTAGTCTTTTTCATGTGTTTGTTAGTCTTTTTCATGTGTTTGTTAGTCTTTTTCATGTGTTTGTTAGTCTTTTTGAAGTGTTTGTTAGTCTTTTTCATGCGTTTGTTAGTCTTTTTCATGTGTTTGTTAGTCTTTTTCATGTGTTTGTTAGTCTTTTTCATGTATTTGTTAGTCTTTTTTATGTGTTTGTTAGTCTTTTTTAATGTGTTTGTTAGTCTTTTTCATGTGTTTGTTAGTCTTTTTGTGACAAACGATGTCCCTCGCATCTGCCGAACACGAATCAAAACGCCAACGATACCGAATCCTACTGTTCACATCTGTTGAAAAGTGAAAGCGTTTTGTTAGTAATATTATATTGTGTATGATGTGTAAAATAGTTATAAAGAGATCACCTTCTCTAGCATATGCTGTTCAGCATTAGACATATGAATATATTCAATTACTTGTGAAAGAACTTCTGCCGCACCTAATCAGGCCTATTATAGGCTACCTCTTCGTGATTGACGATCGCAGCACTTAAAATCACGTTGGCTGTGAGTTTTTCCTAGCGATATTTGAAAACAATGTGATCTCGTTAACCCTAATTGGCAACGGAAATGTTAATAAAATAAAATAAATGGATATCGTTAACGATAACCATAACTGCAATTAGAAATATCAATTGTAACTATACAAAAGAGATAACAGTGACAAGCATTCATTGTTATTCACGTTAGAAACTATAAAAATTAATAATCGCGATGTCGACAAACGTGAGAAAGTGAAAATGTGCCACAGCTGTCAGCCTATGTTCGCCCCCGGATTTGGGATTTGCGAATTAACCCAGTTGTAGTTGAGCATTCATTTGAATATGGTTATTTCCTAAACGTTTCTATAGCCTACAACGTCTTAAATAGCCACTACGATGTTAGTTTACTAACGCAAAATCGAAAAATTAGTAGGTACCGGTAGTAATTTAACTCGTAAGCTAGTCAGACTGTTTCTAAAGATCTTGAGTCACAAGCGTGGAGTTTACTGGGTCAATGTGATTAAGAACGACTAAGATATAAACCCAGTGACTGTGACTATGAGTATGAATTCTACAATAGCACTAACTAAAACTGTCACTAATATGAAATAGAGCAATTACTGTAACTATAGCTGAAATATAAAAATCACGCAGTTTGAAAGCTATCCTAATCTAGATGGTGAACACTGGGAAAACGGAAGACAATATGGTTAAAAAAGGAGATAAATTGAATGGCATATACTGTACTAGCGTATTAGGTAAAGAAACAAGATAGGCCTACAGATATGCTTAGAAATGGACTAAGTGATTACTTATGTAGATCGATCAGAGAGATAGAAGAAATGCTTAAAGTCCACTCTAAACATTTCACTACGATCACAGTGTTGCCACATTACTTTGTGTGCATCTTCTACTAAGCAGTTATTTTCTTTTGCATTTTTAGGGAGCATAAATCCACCGTTACAATCTTTGTCGTTTTGTTCCTCGTCATTGCTATCGCCATCGTCATTCTTGGCGTTGTCTGGAGAAGGCAGAAACATCGAAGACTCAGGGAAATCGTCCTAGCTGATGAGGATGATGAGGAGCACCTTTAAATGAGGGATTGTGCTTCACTTGCAATTAGCAAATAGTTATTGAATACACTAATACAGTAATTGTCGATAAGTGACTTAAGCTGGATTCTGTCGTATGTGAGGTACACTATACTTTAACCATGAACTGAACTATGAGATCCCCCCCACCATCTAGCCTACAAGACAAGACACATCACATTAATGTATTTCTGCTATAATTATCGACCATATAGATTATACGCGTAGTGTATGATGACTGAAATTTTTATGTTAGGTCCTGTATACTCCATAGGCAAATAGTGTAGGCTATGATTTTTCAATGAAAATGCGTTCATGTAAACTTGTAAAGTAATAATTATCTACTTGATAATCTTCAACCCACAGCCATTGTGTATTTCACTTAATGAAATGCAGTTGAGAATTCCGACAAACCTAGGCTATTGTGTGGCACAGAAATAGCGCGCAATTCTCCTCGTATGGCATTGCTGTAGACCTATTGCCGCCTGTGATCAGTTGGATAGCTACTCCAGAAAAATCACTTAAAGCACTACGTAGCTGAATATAATTGAAAAATATCATTTAACTTTTTAAGTTGAAGCGTTTAGACAGGCAGGTCACCGTCGGATATAGATACTAATTGCTCATAATTTTTTGCTTTATCATTGATTACATAAAATCATGCATAGCCTGTAGTTCGAAGGATCATTTACCGTAGCTCCAAACGTCACTCTTATGTGCCTATAGATATCATTCTGTACGCATTCTAAAGCCAACCACTTGATTGGCATCTACAATCAACAGACAATAGTATTTGATATAATTATGCTTGAAGTAGGGGCCTATTTATAATGTGCATCGACTCCCTGATATTAACAATCTTTTGCTCGTCATTGGCTGGGATTCAAAGTAGGCCTAATTCATATGCTAGAAGAAAACAAAATACGCCGAAAACAATCTTTAGAATTACCATTCATCATATTGAGTGAACTATTTTCAACAGAACCTTTCAATTATTTATATGTCTAAACTATGTTCAAGTTTCTTGCCAGGAATGCTAGCAGCGACTTAGACCTTATTCATTTTACAACTCAGGCAATGTCGACAAACTCTGAGCTCTTTGTAAACTCTACGAGAAACTTATTTTGTCTCTCACGATATGTAGCCTGCGCTTTATTTGGCACTGTGGCATTTAATGGTCACCACATGCTTCAATGTTGCTATAAATTCCAACAGATAGTCAATCAGGATCTATCTATATTAGATAAGAGAAATGACTTCTGATAAATTAGCACAAGAAATGTGATAGCCTATATAGGTTTATGTTATTAAATTTAACTATAGGTATAGCTCTTTCTATTATGCGCCTTCATAGTATTCTTCAAAGAATGCACGCCAGGCTAAGTATAATGACCAAATATAATTTTCTTATAAGACGCATGCTTCATTTTTCTTAGCAAGTATCATTTTCAAGAATAATGGCATTACCTTCTAATTTTCATAGGCCTATTTAAATTACTTGCATGGTTCGATCTAAGGCTTTCTAAGCAGACGAATTATTCAAAGCTCATTCTAACACTAGACGTTTTACTGCTAAATCCCATGGTGCCCATGTATGGAACACAAATACTAATTGATATCCATCAATCTTTTGTACCTCACATTAATCGTCTCAGTCGCTCCTGTTTCTATCAGCTGCGCCAGCTTCGCACTGTCGCTCGCTCTCTCTCAACTGGTGCTGCAACTACGCTTGTACATTCCTTTGTCTCAGCTCGTCTTGACTATTGCCTATCCCTTTATGCTGGTTTACCATCTGGTCGATTATCTTCTCTTGACCGTATTCTGCGCGCTGCAGCACGCCTCATTGGTCATCTGCCCAAATTTGGTCATGTTACAAATTACATGCTGGAGGTTCTGCATTGGCTCCCAGTCCGTCAGCGCATCGAATACAGAATCTCGTCCTTAATATGGCGCTGCCAGCTAGGTCTTGCTCCATCTTACCTACTCGATCTTTGTCGGCCTGTGTTAAGTGCTCGGACTGGTCGGTCCCTACGCTCGGCTGTTAGGGAAGTA
>OX457039.1:58869103-58879103 GCA_949752735.1 Lumbricus terrestris
ATATAAAACTGCATTAACTGCGATTTTAACTCGATGCAAAAATGTTAACGCAACGAATAGGGCAACTCTCAATTCTCAGCTACAGGGTCATGGGAGATATTCAGCTGGTCAAATTTCTAAAATGTAATGAAGAGATTAAAAATTCCAAAGAATTTTCGGTAGTTCATAAGGCAGAACAAGATTAAAGTAGGCAGCTCAGGTCATACGACCTGTCGTGACCTACGGTAGAGCCGTCACTTCAACGTGGAAAGAACAACAGTTTTCTGAAGCATATCGCATAACTTGCGGCATAAGTGAGAAGGCCGTATACGGTAACAACGGTTGTCCCAACCTCTTCTGCCTGTCCCTGTCTTATAGGGCCTCGCCGATGAAAGAAATATGTTGGCTGCTGCTGTTGGACTGTTGCAACTTTTCAGCATTATGCCATGTCTTGCACAAAGTCAGCAGCTCTTTTTGAAGGGACGCGTTTCTACATGCGATTAAAATGCGATTAACTGCGATTAAAAATGTTAATCGAAATATAGCTCTAGTATGTATAACTCGCGGAATGATTTTCCAATTGTTCCCAGTTATATTGTTCATTCTGTTTATTGATCGGATAAAATAACGCGCACCTGCGGATAAAAATTAAGGTGTAGTCAATGTTCGCTTTCATAATTAAATTATGAAAACGAACATTGACTACACCTTAATTTTTTAATAAATTTTATTTTTTATAAATTTTATTGGTGTAAGCATAATTTTATCATCAATTGCTAGAAATATGGGGGATTTAAATGGACTGATACCACATCATGCATACATCCATACAGTGATGCATGAATATAGACTATGCAATTACTGTAGGCCAATACCGTACAGTATACATGCTTGCATAAATTGGCTACATACCAAGGCCGTAGCTAGGGGGTGTTTTGGGTGTTTGAACACCCCCTGAAATGGAAAATGTGAAAAATAATATAATGCATTTACGAGCACATGCATGATGTAAAAACCATGAAATAAAACCATGAAAACACCCCCCGAAATATGCCTGATGACTAAAAAACGGTTCTCTGTTTTTTAGGAATGGTAATTGGTGAGTGAAACACCCCCCGAAATCAAATCCTGGCTTCGGCCTTGCTACATACACACGCATTTGTTAAAACACCACAGGTTGAACCATCAATTGCAAGCTGAAGGGTGTGGCTGTACACTGTATAGCGAAGTGTGTGTGTGGGGGGTGTTGCAGATTAAAATCTTCGCTAGAGACTCATTTGTGACACATACAATTTGCCTGGACTAATTTTCTGGCAGTTGTTAAATTGAGCTTGGGTCACTAGATCAACTAACAGCACCGTCAGCAGGATATAAGTGTCAAATTGGAAAATGCGCTGCATCCTGTGCTCTTAAATGGGTAATGCGACTGCCTACTTGGCTTTCACTCGTGTCGATAATTCTTCTAGTCGGTGAATATTAAGTTGGAATTGTATTGGAAAATATGCAAAGCGCCTCTTACATTATGAACTTCTCGGAGACGCTCTAAGCGTGGGATCCCAAAGAAATTGAAACGCTGGTAGGCATTGACGCCCTCAGCTATTTTGTAGGAGGGGCAAAATACGATGGTCAGGGTCAAAAATTGTAGGAAGAGCGTGATATACCATAGATGCAAAGCAGAAATTCCTCGAAAATATTTAAGCAACCCTGGAAGACCTGTGCTCTTATATAATCATGTAATAGGTGTATAATCGTTTTGAGGGGTTTACCAAAGCAGAGGTCTTTCAGAGTCGTTTAAATGTTTTCAAACTTAGATTGAATTTTAATATGCCTTAATGCAAGGTAGCATGGAGAAGTTGTGTGGAACAGTTTTGAATTTAGAGCTAAAGATATGCAGCAATTAACTGGGTTGTATATACACAGCAGTCTGGTATACAAGACCCGTGGCATAGCCAGGAATTTATGATGGGGGGTTAGTTTCTTTTTGGCCTGGCCGGATGCCCTTCCCGACACCAACCCAACAATATTACAGTAAATGAAAAGGAAATAAAGTAACAAAGGGAATAATGTAAGAAAAAACAATTGTTGCTACCAAAAAAATTTGTTTTTCTTATTTAAGTGGATAAATAACCTTTAAAAAACTTTATCCTGAGCCATTGGGGGTTTAACCCCCGAACCCTCCCGTTGTCTACGCCACTGTACAAGACCAATCTATCGGAGCCAGAAGCTCTTCGAAATAGTTTATAGCAGCAGGATCCTCTGTGAATTTGGGGTAGACCTAGTTTCAATTAGCGCCATGAGAGGGGGTTGGTCAGAATATGATATGTATAATTATGACCGATTGTTATTATTTTGAAGACTTTTAGTAAACTAGCTGTCAATTAGTATAGCAGCTGTTGTGATTCGTGTTAGCTGATTAATAACGGGCAAAAAATGGTATGAAGACCTTGCAAGGCCGTAGCCAGGATTTGATTTCGGGGGGTGTTTCTTCAGTTTCCCGTCCGAAAAAAGTGACGACCTTTTTTTTAGTCATCGATCGAAATCTCATGGAAAATTTCCACTTCCATCCGCCAAAAATTCTTAAGACTTTTTAGTCATTCGGTCGAAAAAAAACCTAGCCCACCCCTGTGGCCGCCACTGAATATCGCCAATTCATTCTATTTTTTTACATTTTTCATTTCGGGGAGTGTTTTCATGGTTTTCACATCATGAGCTAGTAAATGCATTCTATAATTTTTTACTTTTTAAATTTCGGGGGTGTTCAAACACCCAAAACACCCCCTAGCTACGGCCTTGAGACCTTGTACCCAGAAAGTTGTTTTTCAGTCTACGGTCCTAGGCTTTTAGTAGGTCAAAGTCATACAGCATATAGGCCTACACATCAATTGAATGGTCTGTATGATTGACAGAAGAGAACCTCATTCGTTATTAAGCGCTTATAGGTCAAGTCCTGCATGGACTTGACCTATAACCCAATTATAACATAGAAAGCAAAGCGACTCGTACTATCATACATGGAGTAATAATAATAATAGTAATAATAATAATAATAATAATAATAATAATAATAATAATAATAATAAAAGAATCCCGAAAGCCGCAAGACCATCCTGTGCTGCTCTACTGGGGGACCTAATTCAAGCAATCTTACGGGAGCCAAACCGTGTTGATAACTGGTCTGACCTCCTCGTCTTCGGTAAAACTGTCCTGGCTAAACCAAGGAGAGGTGGAAGAAAACACAACATCACTAAGACGATTCTATCCCGTATTGCCGATTGGCGACTGAAAGGACCAGACCATTCCACGAACGATGGGTCAGACCCTACGTCAGTTTGCAAACCCAAAACGACGAAATATGATCCTGCCAAATTTTTGGCGTCGAAAGTATCTATCAAGCTCGAAGAGGGCAACTTCAAAGCAGCCATCCGTCTTATAGTCAGCGAGGATAAGCCGGCACTAGACACACCAGAAACGCTGGCCGCGCTTAAGCGTAAGCATCCGTCAGCCCCGGCGGACAGAAGGTCTCCGTGCGATCCAGAGAGTTCAGACCGTTTCATCGCGTTGCAAGTTTCCAAAGAAGAAGTCGCGAAGGCGATCTCTTCTTTTCCAGCGGGTTCAGCCGGCGGTCCAGATGGTATAACTCCACAGCACCTGAAGGATCTCGTGTCATTTGGGGTGGACGACAACATCGAGCAACATCTGTCCGACCTTGTAAACCTGCTTTTAAAGGGAGGTCTTCCTGAAGAGGTGAATGAGGTCATCTACGGAGCAAACCTTCTAGCCCTAAGCAAAAAGGACGGAGGCATAAGACCGATCGCGGTGGGCTACACATGGCGCCGCCTGGCAGCGAAGTGTGCTAATTCATACGCCGTGACAAGACTGTCTCAACTGCTCGTCCCCATTCAACTGGGGGTAGGTGTTTCTGGAGGCGCTGAGGCAGCTGTTCACGCGACACGCCGATGGGTGACAGCAATGCCCGAAGACAACGTCCTTGTGAAGCTGGATTTCACAAACGCGTTTAACACTCTGCGCAGAGATTGTCTTCTAGAGGCAGTGGCTAGAGACATTCCAGAGCTCTACCGTTTTGCTCACGCTGCCTACTCGAACCGTCCGCTCCTGCGTTATGGATCGAACACCATACGATCTGAAGAAGGGACACAGCAAGGCGATCCTTTGGGTCCTCTGGAGTTCTGCCTTGTCTTACAACCACTTTTGGTCAAACTGAGATCAATTCTGCGTGTTGGTTACCTGGATGACCTGACATTGGGTGGTAGCAGGGAGACAGTGGCCGCTGATGTCCTTCTGATTGCGCAAGAATCGAGGAACCTTGGTTTGACATTAAACCGCAGCAAATGTGAAATCGCCTGCCACAACTCACATGCACTACTTGATGACCCGGCGTTTGAAGGTTTTACGAACATGACTTTTGAGGAGATGACTTTGCTGGGTGCACCTCTGATGCCAGGTCCAGCCGTGGAGATGGTCGTCGGATCGAAGGCCAACGATCTTGATAGGGCAATCGCAAGGCTCTCCATGCTGTATACACATGATGCTCTGGTTCTGCTCAGAAACAGCTTAAGCGTTCCAAAGCTGCTTTACAGCTTGCGCACAGCTGTATGTACTGACTGTCCGGGCTTGGCTCGGTTCGACAACTTATTAAGAGTAGGTCTGTCAACCATCTTGAATGTGGACCTTGACGACGACCGCTGGCTCCAGGCTTCTTTGCCTGTCAGAGATGGTGGCCTTGGAGTTCGTTGTGCATCAACGCTGGCACTTTCTGCCTTTCTGGCTTCCGCCGCTAGCACGAGCGAACTGCAGGCCTGCATCCTACATACAGATTCAGCTGATGTTCCATATGTTCTTGCAGACTCAGCTCTCAACGCTTGGATTACCCTGACAGGCGCAGACCCACCTACTGGAGCAGCATCTCACAGCCAAAAGGAGTGGGATTCTAGATTCACTGTAAAGGCATGGACCGGTCTGCTCGAGTCCACCAGCGTCCCATGCGACCGCGCTCGTCTGCTAGCTTCGAGAGCCCCTCATTCTGGAGACTGGATGCTCGCTCCCCCTGTGACTGCGCTAGGCCTGCGCCTCTCAGACGAGGAGATACGGTTTGCAGTTGGCGTGAGATTAGGAACGTCGCTTTGCGAGCCTCATGTGTGCCACCACTGCCGAGGGAATGTCGACGAGAGAGGATTGCATGGATTGGTCTGCAAAGGAGGAAGCGGCAAGCACCAAAGACATAACATGATAAACGATGTCGTGTGGAGAGCTCTTGGACGGGCGAGAATCCCGTCCCACAAAGAACCCCTCGGTCTGCTAAGGGAAGACGGAAAGCGACCAGACGGTGTGACAATCATCCCTTGGTCACGAGGTCGATGCCTGGCATGGGATGTGACAGTGCCCGACACCTTCGCCCTGTCTCACCTTCCACACACATCCATCGAAGCTGGCAAAGCCGCCGAACGCGCAGCTGCATCGAAAACTATCAAGTATTCCACCATCACCAGTACCCACGCGTTTGTTGCGGTCGCCTTGGAGACCGGCGGCGCTTGGTGCAAAGAAGGACTGGATTTCATTTCTGAGCTGGGGAGGAGAATTGCTGCTGCTACGCATGACCCTATGGAAACGTCTTACTTATTCCAGCGGATTTCGGTGGCTCTTCAACGGGGGAACGCCATCTGCCTCTCCGGAACATTGCCACCGCTCCCCGATCGACACGAGAAGGAGATTTACAATCCGGCAAAACGAGCCGTGGAACGACAGATGGAAGCGACCTGCAGCAGATGAGACTGTGTGGCACATTAATATGTCGATAGTAGCCTAGACATTAGGGTTGTTCGAATGTAATGGACAAAAAAAACTTTGTCTTGAATAAAATGTTTATAATAATAATAATAATAATAACGACAATTTATATGGCGCCGTAACACGGCCATACCGTTACAAGGGCGCCTACAATGTAAGTAGTATGTATGGGACAATTAGGTACAATTAGGTACAATTTGACAGTAAAGATCATTAGGCTACATACAATTAGGTACAATTAACGTGACGGGTTGCGTATTTGGTAGTCTATATGTTACTACTCAATAAAGAAAGTCACTCCTTCCCACCGTCTCGTAGGTCTTCGCTGATATTTGAATTTAAATCCTGTGATATAGACCAAACTGATTTAGCTTGTCAACATCCAACCAAGATTTAGTGACCACTAAAAATATGTCAACTATAGAAGTTTGAACCGAAAAATAAAGTAGCATCATAATAAGCATTTGCAACCAAGCGGATTGAAAAATTGGTATTAGGCCTATAGCCTCTCAGATTTGCCATCAACTTTGAAAATCAATGCCAAGAGCATAAGAAGCTGGAAACAAAAGAGGTGGTGATTTAGATGATCAGATATAGGTGAAGACACAAGTGGGACAGCACAAAATCTATTATAATGGAAGAATTTTATAATAGAGTAAGACTTAGAGGATTTCGTAAGATAAGTGCGGAGGCCTATGTATAGGCTACAAGGGTAAGTAGGCCACATGTGCGTGAGAGACAGTAAAGATCATTAGGCCATAATTATTATACTGAGTGAGCGATGTATGCACGCGAGGATGTTCACATTGCAAGTATATAACATCCGTGAAGACAGCTAATTATATATATATATATACATATATATATGTATGTATAAAGAGCATGTGGAGATTGAGGATAAGATCAGCCAGCAGCAGCTGATCCGGAAGTATGAGCAAGGAATAAGTCATGCGTCAAATGACAGAACAAAGATTCACACATAATTCCAACAAAATATACTTTATTTCCAATTAATTATTTTTTGATCATCTCACGGTTTCAGTATTGTGACTAATAAATAAACGACTCATTTCTCAACCATCATCATTCAAATAATATATAGGCCTAAATAAACTGACTCAGCAGCACGGAGGCTATAATATAGGGTCATTATTGTCACGATACACGTCTTAATCGTGACCAAAGAACTTATCTTGACTCCTAAAAATGCTTCAGCAGCATTTCAAGTGCGTTTTCGTGTAGGCTGCATCCGCAGAAGAAAATCTATCGCAATATCTTGCAAGTTAAAAATTAATCTGCGATAAAGGCCTATAGCAAAACCACTATCAATAATAACCAAACAATCTTAGTTACTATATACTTTACTTGCTTATTCGTCTTCTGTTCTTCTATGTAGCCTACACAGACTCGAATTCCATATTCAGTTTTCCAGATATAACCATGCACAAGTTAAGTCAATGCATGGCTTTCCTGTCTCCCCAATTAGACACTCTTGCCGCATCTTTTAATATGACAACTCGATTCTACACCATCATCGCTTAGAGCTTCAACCACTCTTTTAAAACTTGTCGACTGTCGAGTATAGATCTGTTCCTAGTCTTTTTAACTACTGGTTAATTTCTGCCATTAAGCTACTTGCTACGTTTGACCACGGTTGAATTCATTATGGGATCATGAACCTTTGTAGTTTAAACAAAATATTTAGGTCTCCACTGCGGTATATATCGCGCCTATAGAACTACATAGTTCTATGTCCACTTTTTGCGAAACTGAGAAAAACGAATTTTAAGATTTGGTGACGAAAATGTTTTTCCTTGTTTCATTGATGGCGATTAAATTTACATTTTCGGACAACACTGTTTTTTCATAGTATGATCATAATATTTATTTTGATCATAATTTAAATTAAATATGAGTAATTTATATATAAATATGGCAGGGGTGACAATTTTTGGACATAGAGCAGTATAGCATTAGTAATGGACACACAAAAACTATACGATTGCGTACTATGTCCACTAGCAACTCTGTTACGCAACAATTTTGAAGCCACGTCGTACTGTCATATTTCCGTTTGGCTTGAACTTTTTCACAGAATACTATTATATTTCTTAAAAGCTATCGTTTTAACCTTAGATTCGCACTGCCGGTTAAAACAATCGCCTACATTTCGGGTTTTTTGCAAGTTGCCTAAGCGTCGCCATTACTTAAATCAACAACACGTGACCCTGTTCGGGTCACGTGTTCTAATCTCTCACTGCTATTGGCCATGGACATAACGCTGTATAGAAATATTTCACACATCCATAAATCGCTGCTATTTTTGAGGACATAGCCCATGTCACCTAACAACCACGTGACACAAATTACACTTTCTATTGGTTGTGGACATGTGCCTCTATAGACTTGAAAAACCTTCCAAATTTATGGACATAGAACTATTTTGAACTGGCATATGAGCTTTACAAAGCGTTTCCAGTTAAGCTAGACGGCTGAGGACATAGCCCATGTCACCGCCATAACGGATATAGCGTTAGGTTGATTTTTCAAAAAAGTGGACATAGAACTATAATTATAATTCTAAGGGCGCGATATACGCAAAGATAACACCTTAATGCAGTTGTCGTCAACGTACACATATTAAACTCTTTAAGCACTTATAAACTGCAGAATATGCATCTTAACTCGTTCTTTCTTCTATTCGGATCTTCTCTTATTTGGTCTTTATTCAAGTAACAGTATATAGTTTAGCCTAGATCAAATTCCAAACCGTATTCTTCTTGACAACTCCAGTTTTTTGTTGCTAAAATCGTCAACTAATGTATCCTGTGAATTTTTGCTCACTCTAGTTTCTTCATGGATCGGGAATATAACATAGGCCTACAGATCCAATCGCACAATGCACCACTTGCATGTGCATTGTAGGCTATATCCCTACAATGTCAACGATTTCTGAAGTCCGCTCGTGACATTATTCAAGTATTCAAGTTCTCAATATATAATTATATATTAATGATTAGAATGTTGAACTGACAATTTGTGGATTGAAATTTCCACCAAACCAAAAAGGTGCTTCCATTATTCGATATATATTATGTTCCCATGCATGCATGTGCGCCATCATATAATAAAAAACTTAGTACACTAACTGCACACTGTAAGAGGAAAGATACGACGACAGGAAGAGTAGCAACTTCTCCTCATGTGCATGCCGAGGCTAAGAATGCGAAGCCTGTAACTGTAACACCAAGTACCATAACACTAAGTACCATAGCACTAAGTACCATAGCACTAAGTGTCATAAAACTAAGTGCGATAACACTAAGTACCATAACACTAAGTACCGTAACACTAAGTACCGTAACACTAAGTACCTTAACACTAAGTACCGTAACACTAAGTACCATAGCACTAAGTACCGTAACACTAAGTACCATAACACTAAGTACCATGATACTAAGTTCCATAGCTGCCACTTGGAGTTTGTTCAAGTGATTTCGCTTCTTTTTCGTCATCATCATCTTCGGCTTTTCCTCTTTCTTCCTCTGCGTCTGCTTCGCATCCATGATCCTCATTTTCCTTCGCCTCCATTTTCCTTCTCCGCTTCCGTGCAACTCATCCTTCCTTCGCTTTATTTTTGTCCTCCTCCTCTTCGTTCTTCTTCATTTTCTTCTCATCTTTCTACTTTTCTTGTTCTTCTTCTTCTTTTCACAATCTTAGCATTCTTAATCAAATAAAAAAATACACATGGATGAAATGGAATGTATTATGAAAATACTTATAAAAATATATATATAATATTATTATATTGGAAGTACAATTTTTGTAGGCCTACATGCAACTGTGTGTGTTTACGCGTGGTAGCTTTATGTGTAAAAAGATATTTTTAATGAAATAGTGCACAAGTAGCCTACTGGAACAACGCTTCGAAACTTCGGAAGACAGACAGATACGCGTAAACAGAATGAAAGGTAGACAGACAGGACAGATAGACAGACAAGACAGACAGACATACAGACAGACAGACAGACAAAGAGCTGGTATACTATAGTAATTAGCTGAGCCTGAATACACACACGCAGAATGAAAGAAAGGCTTGATAAGAATTGTTCTACTTCAGCCCTACGTCTAGCAATCCACACCGTACAGTGTACAGTGTACAGATATCGCCCACTGGAATGATCATTGTTTCTCTCTGAAAGTGGAGCAGCATTTA